>PQWD01009351.1:0-103778 GCA_019425675.1 Leucinodes orbonalis
AAAAAGCTTTATTCGTATAAATTGTGACAGATACTTTTGACTCGTCAATTGTTAGATTTTTTTAAATTTTTATGATAAACTTTTTGCTCTATCGCAGTCCACTGCTGAACATAGGTCTCCCATTTTGCGCCAGATATCCGGTCTCTCACTTTCATCATCAAGCCTCATCAGCGACCTTTCGCAAGTCGTCAGTCCATCGGGCCAGAGGGCGTCATACGCTACGCTTGGCAAGACGCGGTCCACTCCAGAACTCGTCTGCTCCAACGGCCAGCGGTTCTGGCGACATACGTGATCAGCCCACTGCCACTTCCACTTGCTGGGACTCAATTCCCCATTTTTTGTATGTTATTATATACATATGTAGTAAAATAGTACACTCATTCGTACTGTTTTTATAGTAACTAGCAAACCAGCGACTCCGTTTTGCCATCAGATGGCTTGTTTTATGTACATTTGTTTGGTGATCAAAAGATGCATCTACTTAATATTGGTTTGTAATCATGCTATGTATCAGAAATGTCGCTGTATGTGAAAAAAGATTTTCCCGCTTTTCTGTTGAAAATTGTTTCTGAATTTTATTTGCTATGAAACTCAACGGATCCCAAGATTTCCAACGAATGCAAAACCATGGAAATCAGTTTGTGCGTTCTGGAGTTATAGCGTCAGGAAGTAAAACCATTAAAGAGCGTCGGTGGCTCATTGGTGTGGACCGTTGCCTTCTGATCTGGAGGTTGCAGGATCAAATCCCGCCACGTCAAATTGACATTTTGAATTTTAGAAATTATATGTACCTACGTTTATCCGACGCTCTTAAGCTGAGGGAAAATATCGCAAAGAGACCTGCTCACGCCTGCGAGAGATTCAAAGGTTGTGCGTGATGTCGGCCAATCCGCACTGGGCCCGCGTGGGCGACTAAGTCCTATACACCCTTTACGGGTGGGCTCGTGCCCCTCGGTAGGGATGTTGGATGAGCTGATGATGAAGACCATTAGACAATTCATTATCATGAAATTTGTTCCCGAATACCAAATTTACAGTTCGATTGTAAAGTGTCGTAACGGTGACGTAATGTCAAGTTTTTTTCAATAAATTAATTTCCACTGACATTTACACAGCGCCATCTAGCCCCAAGTTAAGCGTGAACCCTGTATTATGGGTACTAAATAACGGATCAACATACTTATATACATATTTTTTCGAATCCCGCAGGTAAATCGATAGATAGATAAAACATTTATTTGTACACTGAAATACACACAAATTCATAACAATACCAAAATTACGCAATTCATTGCAATAACATACAAAACACAATACGGAAAAAAAAATATATAGAAAGCATGCAATTGAATCAAATTTAAAAACACCAATGCAAAATGAAACTAAAAAAAAATATCTCAGTCGTCAGATCGCATAAAAGTTACTAAAAAAATGACTTTGTGTGATTTTTCAGTTGGGTCAGGACATTAGAGAATAAATAAAATGCCCCTGTAGGACACAAGCCATGCACACTGTACAATTATGGAGAGATATACACGTACTTCCACGCAGATCCAATATGGTTTTAACGTCTTCAATAATAAACTTAAAAATTCGAATGAATCTTGAATCTATTATCGATGCTTTTGAATCGTCAATTTGTAATAATTACAATTCACACCCAATGCTGTAAAAAAGTATGGGTTCGTGATATGCTCACAAAACAATCTAATTAAGTGTTCCGAATGCAGTGACAGCACATATTTCGAATTTCAAACACATTTAGCTAAACAAAAGAGTACAAACTGTACTCGCTTCGGCGGTTCGTTTTTGAAGCACGGATGGCGTATATAATAATAATGATAATAATAGTTCTTTATTTCAGATAACTCCAAAGATCATAAAGTGATAGCAAACAAAATATATGAAACACTTATAACTATGTTAGTTTAAGCTGCTATAACTATGTTAGTTTAAGGTGTAGCAACAAATACCCAACGAGCATTTGAGAGCGTTCAAGTATATATTGTAACCTATTTAAAAAGTATATTTATGTCAGTCTGCCTATGCACCATCGAACAATGATTTAGGTACAGACAGTCGAAACGCTCGCAAAAGCAATTAATATACCATTGCGGCTGGCCCGCACCCTGCGTACCAAAGATGTGCCCGCTTCCGCATGGTCGCGTGGAAGCAATCCACGCGCGCCTCGGCGAACATCCGACGCGCTGCAGAAGCGGGGCAGCCCAACAGTACGGAACGCATTGTTGTACTGGATGCGTAAGGCATTGTACTGCACTGCGTGTAGCTCGCCACAAACTGCTCGTGTGAAGACGTACAGAAAGCCTAAAAGGGTGATTTTGACATTATTGGAACAACGAGCAAATCTGCGGGCAATCATGTTAGCACGCACAGACAACGCCTACGCTCCCTTTCTATATTGCATCGTCCTCGATCCGGGGTAACAAAATGCCCAAGATATTAAACTTGTCGACTATCTTTAATGACATCCGTTTAGTTTAACGACTGGTATGCTATCTAAGTGTTTTTCCCCCGGGCCCGAAGACCATTACATTCGCTTTTTCTCACATTATACAACAATCCGTGTTCCCGAGCATACCGAGCACAATACTAGCAGCTCAGGCAAACCGCCTACAGAGGCGCTCAGCAACACATGTCATCAGCATAACTGATATTGTTGAGGCATACTCTCCAATGTGGCAACCGACATGGGTACTGCTAAGTCCTTCACAAGCGCATTCACATAGAGGTTAAAAAGCTTAGGCGAGGTAAGCCCCTGCCTACCCGCAATTCAACCTATATGGGTCGAATAGGCCCCAGACCTCGAACAACATTGACCTGGTTCTCGTACAGTACATAAAAATGTTGATTAATTCGTTCGGCATATTCGTTTGCTGTAGCTTACGCCACAGTATATCGTAGTGAACCAAGTCAAATGCCCTCGACAAATCCAGAAAGCAAGAGAAAACGGGGGTTCCTCTTTCCTACCTACCTATATACCTTTATATATACAGAATATCATTGTTCACATCAAGATCCTTGTATCCATGAAGATGATCAGCTGATTTGACAAAGAATCAACCACTCTCAATCAATCAAGGATTTCAATCATTTGACGTGTATTATTACTCTACAACTGAGGTCGCATATGTCATTTTGTCCAATTGTTAACGTTGGTGCATATTTATGTACACACAGAATAATAAGGTCTTTAAATGCATTATCAAAATAACTGATAATTATTAACCACACGATAATATATGAAAACAGTGTGCAGATAATAGTTAACTGATTATATATAATTACCGGTTGTTGTAAACAAACGTTTGCCTCAAAAGATATTAGATGACATGCATAAAACAACGGGATATTTATTAAATAATTAGGTCTTGTGCACAAAAGTCTAGTTTTTGAAATGCAGATAAGTATTTTCTTGGAGGATGAATAGTTTGGGTTATACGGAATCATGGGTAAGAAGATTAAATTATTATATTGTGACACACTTAGCCATGGTTTAAGTTCAGGAAATACAAAAATTAATAAATAATCTGTATTTCTCTTATTTTATATCTGTTAGTCTCTTATTTAAATACTGATTTGTATGTGTATATTTCTAAGAAAGAAAGAAAGAAAAACATTTATTAACCGTACACAAGAATACGCACAAATACATAACATTAATTAAAATTGCACGATAACACAAATGAATAAAAACAGAAAACGTATTAACGTAATTTCTCTGTGTATTTATGTATAAATAGATTTGTTATTTTTGTATTTGCACGAAAGAAATTGCCTTGCGCGATGAGGCCGCCTATTGTAACTATTTGAATATCATTTAATTTTTGTTTTGTTTCTTGTGTTGAGTGCAATAAAGAATTCAATAAATCAGTACTTGAATTGGAACCCTGTTTTTACGTCTAGCAGGTTAGGTTAGAAACTATGCAGGAACGCACTATTTGGGTGGGCGAATTTCCATTCACCGCGATCTAGCCCCAAGTTAGGCGTGAAGCCTGTAGTATGGGTACTTAACAACGGATAAACATTCTTATTAACTTTTTTTTGTAAAAACATACATGTTATACATAGAAATACCCAGACCATTACAAACAGACATGTTCATGCATACAAATGTTTGTACTGCCCCAGGATCGAACCCGGAATCTTGGGTGTAATAGACGACATCTCAACCATTACACTAATTGTGGGTCGTCAAGCGGTGAAAAAATTATAATAGTGTCAACTTTTAGTTTTTGCAAATTTTCAATGAGGTTATTCAAATAAATAAAAAAATGAATAAATAAATAAAATAAAATAAAGACCTCCGAAAACCATTAGTCAGTTCATATGCCCATCGACTTAAAATCGCTGGCGGGAGACATGAACTTTCTAGACACGCCTGTAGGATTTAAATGCAGCGAATAAGATCTGACGTCTTGTGGAAAATGCCTGTAAAACGTTGGAAATAAAATGATAATAATTGAAAGCTGTTTCAAAAATTATTTGTAAAATTGGTTTTATTTATAAACATTAAAGTCTGATAATAATTATTAACTGCATCATGATATGCAAACACTATGACATGTGGTAAGAAACAGGAGTATTAAATACGTAACCCTTACTATATCAATAACTAAATAGTCACCTGTATATATCTACGATAAGATAAAATTGTGTGCACAAGTCCCTATGCTATCGTCTTGTTTATAGTTCCTGACATATATAGTTTATTCTCAATCGTATCTCTCCGTCGATCTAGCTTACATGTATAAACAATTCATCTGATGTGCTCTTCAAAATGAGTGCTAAAATAAAGTGTTGTGAATATGACAATGAAAGTCATAGAGAAAAACTTTCCATCATTGTACAAAAGTACCTTAAAAACATTATAGCTAAAGAAGATTTTGAAACCTACGATGTAATCGTGAATGATATATCTACTTGCGGTGGCAACTACCTTGGAACTCTTCAAACGGTTGCCATAAAAGAGAAAACAAAAGGCAGTAAAGTAATTCATTTATTTATAAAGAATATTATACAGTCACACGAGAGTTTTGAATACTTTTCTCTTGATGAAGTGTACATGCGAGAAAGCTTTGTCTATACAGAACTGTTTGATAAGTATAACCGGTTACAAGAAGAATATCATATACCTCTATCGAAAAGATTTAAGAATGCGAAGTGTTATAACGATCTAAACTCTGAAGCAATTATTTTGGAGGACCTCACTAAAGTCGGTTTCGAGACGTGTCAGAGGCGTGATGTGATGTCTTTGAAATTTGCGGAAAGATCCATTTCGCAGCTTGCTAAATTTCACGCACTCTCGTTTGTATTACAGCGCCAACAACCGCTTTACTTTGATGAAAAAATCAAAAGTATAAAAGCCGTTTTCAATTTAGAATCTGATTGGCAGAGTTTTATAAAAAGGACATGTGATGAAGTTTCGGCGGGATTGGAGGGCGAGGTCAGAATTAGGCTTGAAAGATACTGCCGAAGTTTTTTCGACAGATATAAGCAATTTTATAAAATGCCCGATGATGAGTGTATTTGTCTCTGCCATGGAGATTTTAGAGTAAACAATGTTATGATGAAAAAAGTTGTAAGTAAAACAACTCGAGCCTTCCAATATTTAAAATTTACTTCTTTATTCTTTTTTTTTTAAATAATTCGATTAATATTGAAATTTGAAATAATGCTATTTCCAATTACCACACCATTAACGCAGTTACTGTATGTATACGTATTTTTTTTTCAGAACGGAGATGTAACAGAAGTTATTCCAGTTGACTATCAACTTGTTAATTTCAGTAATCCAGTATTAGATATATTATATTTCATATTTGGTGGATCAGATCAGAAATTCAGACTAGCCTATCTAGATCACCTTAAGGATTACTATTACGATGAATTGGAATCATTTTTGAAATACTTTGATATCAGGGTTGACGAGGTGTACTCGCGAAAAAGATACAATAATGATTTTAAACAAAACCTAGATTTTGGTTTGATATCTTCGGTTGTTTTGATGCCTTTCCTCTTCGCCACCGATGACGATGTACCAGATATAAAAAATGGATTAGAGTCCATGAGTTATAATTTGGATCCTAGTTACAAGCAGCGAATGAGTGAAATAGTTGATGATTTTATAAGATGGGGTTATTTGTGAATTGTACACTAGATATCTATTTTTTAATGAAGTAATAAATTAAAGATTTTGCATATATATGCTTCGTTCCCAAAAATAAAAAAAATATATGCTTTTATAATTTTGACATATAATTTCGAAAATTCGAAAACAAATTGACGCGACGCTCTAAGTTCTTGCTTAGTCATTTAACTGTCACCCATTTAGCATGTTGATATTAATATTATATCATAATGGCTGACGTCCAAAAAAGTTAGACAAGCACTTAAAACTGATAATGGCCATCTAAAACTCGCATCAATCATCCGTTATACTTTTGTAGGACGGAAAAGAAACATCATAACTGAGTTTAAAAGTTAATTCATTTACAACTTCTTATTAAATACTAAATTTTTAAAAAGGCATTATTAGCATGGGGTGTTAGTAGTTATCGAGACAAACTTTTTAAAAGTTTTAGTGCTTATTACAAAAGTCAACAGAATGACGTCATTTTTTGAGTAACTTCTTCTTTTTTTTTTACTATTGTGCTAGAAACTAGGAACAATAACTAAACCAGTTTTGTGGCTAACGTGTTTAATTTTTACGTTGTTTCCTTCATTGTAGGCGTATGATTTATTTCAATCATGTTAACCTTGAAAACCATAGATTACGACGCGCGCTTCGCTCGGTCGTGTTTATATATGTTATCAATTTATTATGTATTTATATTTTCGTACTTCAGAAATACAAGTTGTATGAGAAAGGGATTATAATTTATACACTAAGATGTGATTTAATCTTCGAGGTTAACATATATTTTTTTGATAAGTAAAATTTTGGATAATTATACTGTGTTACATTCTTACTGTTGTTTGCTTTAAGTGAGTTTACTTACATTTATAAAACTTTTGAAACTAACATTAATCTTCTAAATAAAATTACATTGTTGACTTTCTGGGCCTTTTTGCAATAACACTTGAACAGCAATTGACTTTTAAGTTATTGGCTCAATTTACAATATCCATTTATTTAAGTATCGAAACGACTATGACAATAATGCTAAAGTTTTGTGCGTAATGGAACGCTCTCAAATATTTATTATTTACCTGAGTAAGATTCAGATTAGATTATTTATTATCACCGAAATCGATTTTTACGCAATTGCAAATGAAATCAACATTTGCTTTATTGAAACATTTATTTTTTTATTGGTAAGTAGCATTTGAATTATAAAATTTGAGGTTATGTTTCCTATCCAATTTTATTTACAAATGTTCTTATAAAGTTAACTTTACATATATATGTATATTTATTATTATAGCTATATAACGGTATTTATATACCAAAGTGGGTTTATTTGCTTTCATGTGGCAAATTTATTTCATATGTTTATGTCAGGTTACAGATATTTTAAACGAATGAATTATTAAATTATTAGATAATGTGTGAACATTTTTATATGTATTGTTAGATATCATAGTTCAGTGTGTTAAATATTTATATTTACATATATATTGATTAGTACTTCAACTTACCAGAAACAAGTCATTGCAACATTGCACAATGTTACCTAATTTAGTAAAAAGATAAAGTTTTGAAATAAATATGTGATCAGGGTAGAAATTGATCATTTCTTTTTTATTCAGATAGTTATACCCTTATCGTTCTACTTCGATAGAAGTTACTAAACTATTCTAATAATTAGTCCTATCTGTGGAATTTATTTCGGGCCCGATTACGAGTTATATTTTCGGAAATCTTTAAATATACGAACAAGATTTATCTAAGATATATCCACTTTTTGTTATTAATTGGAACTACCCAGACAATTTTACCTTATGACATTTTTATGGGCCCGTAATTTTTGTTCGACAAACATATGGTGCGATGAACGGATTGTCGACTGAACGATTGTGCGAATAGTGTTTTCTTCGAAACAACTTTTTGAAGACAAACGCTGCTTCGACTGAACCATTGTGCGAATAGACATTTGTTCGAAATAACTTTATGTCGACAAACGCTGTTTCGATTGAACGATTGTTCGAATATTTACTAATCGATGGACTAAGCGTCTGTCGACAAAAAGTTGTTTCGAACAAAAGTCTATTCCCACAGTCGTTCAGTCGAAGCAGCGCTTGTCGACAAAAAGTTGTATGAACAAACCACTATTCGCACAATCGTTCAGTCGACATTCCGTTCATTGCACATATCTTTGTCGAACAAAAACTACGGACCCCATTTTTATTATAGTTTAAAATTTTTAAATACATTAATTATGCTGTATTTATCATGCAGATGTACGATTTTATGTCTGAAAACATGGAAATACTTCCTGAGAAACTGCAAAAATGTGTGTCCCAAATAGCTGAAAAGGAAAAATTAAATGACTACGTTATAGAGTCGCGTGTTATACCGCCAGATGGCACTAGCTTTATGGGAATACTCCGCGAGATTACGGTAAAAGGCACTACCGAAAATGGACCAAAACATTTGGATTTATTTGTAAAATCAATTATACCAAGCGCAGATATAACCATTTATTCTGTGACCGAAGTTTATGAAAAAGAAACAAAAATGCATAGAGATATATTTGTATTGTTTAATGAATTACAAAACGAAGCGAACATTCCATACGACGAAAGGTATATTACACCGAAAAGTTACGACGGTGTAGACACTGAGTCTATTATTATGGAGAATTTGAGAAAAAAGGCTACAGTGCCGGATAGAATGAAATTACACTCTTTGAAGTTCGCAGAACTATCGCTGCAACAGCTTGCAAAGTTTCATAGCATGGCTTTTGTCATTCAAGCGAAAAGGCCTGAATATTTCGAAGCAAAAGTCAAGACTTTGCAGCAACCCTTTAAATATGACACACCTGAATGGAACTCATTTGTTAGCAGCGCATCTCAGATTTCTCTGTCAGTATTAGACCCTGCGATAAGGAAAAAAGTAGCAGATTACTTGCCGACTACATTTATAAAATACAGCAAGTACGCCTTAGGTCCTCAATCGGTCAAAACATTTGTACATGGTGACTTTAGAGCGAGTAATGTCATGGTGAAAATGGATGTAAGCATTTTGATAATATTTAAATAAATTTTACATAGTTGTTATTGGCTGTAACGTATTCATTGGAACCGATACAGAACTTTTGAGGTTATCATGACCTTTGAATCTCTTCGCAGGCGTGCGCACGTTTCCTCACGATGTTTGCCGTCACAGTAAGAGCGTCGGATAACGTACACATATTTTCGAAAACACATTGGTCCGTGGTGGAATTTGAGCCTCAGCCTCCGGCGAGCCACCAACGCTCTACTAATTAAATTAATTGTTACCACAAATCAAGGCAATTATATCTGATTGTTTTTACATTTCAGGATAACGAAACGAGTGAAGTAATAGCAATTGATTTCCAACATTCATTCTACGGGTGCCCAATTATAGATTTCCTTTATTTTATTTATACTGGAACAGATCAAGAATTTCGTAACCAGCATATGTATCATTTGAGAAATGTTTATCACATTCCATCAAAAATTTTTGAAACTTTTCGGCTAAATGTGAATGATTACTTTCCAAGAAGTGAATTCGACAAGATGTATCATGAAAGCCTGGATTACGGTTTGATGATATCCTTATGGCTGTTTCCAGTTATGTTGGCTGATAAGGAAGATGTCCCTGATGTGACTGAGTTAGATTTAGGCGACCTGGCTATTAAAGTAAGCGACGTCGCAAGAAGCAGAATATTAGACGTTGTTGAAGACTTTATGAATTTAGGGATTTTCTGATATACTTTTTAATGTTATGGAGTAAACAGGTCAGGACGGTTAACTGATAGTAAATGATGGAGCGGCATTGAAGCCAACAATTAATGAACAGTTATTATTCTCCATCAATGCCTTACTGCGCCCGTCACCCGCAACAACAGTAAGATGTTTTTTAATATACACAATCATGTACAAAATTTGACGGATGTATGCGTAAATACAAAAGTATTTGTATGACAATGATGCCCATATTAGGTGAAGATGCACTTGTGTTACAGGTCATCAGGCTAGCACTCCGTGAACTGCCATGTATATCACGACATGAACTTTGTGATGAACACAAACTAGAGATTCGTCATGTGACCTTTTAAATGCTATTATTGTTAACGCCAAGATTTTTATACACTGAACACAAGTGCATAGCACACTAGTGATATTTCGGTTAAATAGGTAGTATAATTTGATTGTAACTGGTTCCCTAGTAGAAATTATTAGTTTATGTTTCTACAGTTCTTCAAATAATAATTGACTTAATTTTCTATCTATTATGTAACACATTATATGATTTTCCAGTGATTCAATTTTTTTTAAGGCTACTTACATTACACGAAAACACAATTAAATAATCAAACTATGAAAAATCCTATTTTATAAACATCACTGATTCAATAAAACAGCACTCAACAACTTCCTCCAGTCTTATTTTTAATAAATCATCTGATTTCCCAGAAATCAATACCATTTTGTCCACGGGTGTTGTTCCGAAGTCTACTATTAGATCTGCATCAGCCAAATAAGTTCAGAATACCATAACGAATTCATTAAGCCATACTCATGTTTTTCTTTATATAATCGCTTCAAAATCAGCTTTGGGGAAAACGTCTTCAATGCATATATCGAAGTATTTTAAAAACTTTTTCATAGTGTCGTAATAAAGCGTTTTTAAATATTCCGAATATTTTTTCGGAACTCCCTGTCAGTTGCGCCATAAAGAAAATAAAAGAGGTCTATAATTGGCGACCCATAGTAAATCATTTGGTAGTCCACTGGGAGTAGATCCATTTCTCCATCCTGAAAATAAAGGACGAGTTAAAAAAGATTCATATTATAGGTTTTTCCGAAAATGCAAATGACAAAGACAAAAAAAACTACGGCATATTATAAAGGTAAGTACTGTATTCAGGACACGTCATCATCAGACACTACAGGTCACATTTGGACTGGTTCAAAATGGTTAAGCAGAAACAAAAGGCAAAATGATTTACCGTGACCTACTAGCTAGTTTAGAATGTATTGGCAGGTCATTAGGAGCTTGTTTTAGGTTTACTTAATTGCAACAGCAACATATTCATTTGTTTATCATATATTGGCACATTTTGCACTACTTTTAGTGCTCCAGATTGTGTTATTTATTTTAATGTGTTTTTTGTCTATTGTACAAACCTTTTTACACACATATTATTTTCGTTATGAGAAGAAAAGGTTCTTAAGATTTAGTTGAGTATAGTATTGTACAAAGTCGCTTTTTCTGTCCCTGTATCCCTGCATCTATGTGCGCTTAAATTTCTAAAACAACGCAACGGATTTTGACGCGGTTTTTTAATAGAGTGATTCAAGAGCTTCCTCTTATTACATATTTATATGTATAATAACACCCATTAAATAGTGGAGAAATAATTTTAGAGGTTTCTGATGCGATGAAAATATTTGCATTTTTTCCGCTTCCACACTGCGAATGCAGGCTGAAACATCATCATCACCATCATCAGCTCATCAAACCCAATTGAGGGCACGAACCTACCCGTATTTGGCCCGTGATTAGGCCTTAGTCGTCCACGCGGGCCCAGTGCGGGTCCGGTCAACCGAACTAACAACCGGGCTACTGCAACTAGAGGGATTGGACGACTTCAAACACACCGTTTGAATCTCTTCGCAGACGTGCATGAAGGTTTCCTCACGATGTTTGCCTTTATCGTAAGAGCGCCGGATAACGTATATATATTTTCGAAAATTCGAAAGCACATTGGTACGTGTCGGAACTTGAACCTCAGTCCTCCGGTAGGAAGGCGTATCCACATTATTATTTTTTTTCATTTACTTTTACGACAAATAATGGCTAATTTTGGAAGCGGTTTTAACCAATATTTAATATTTATCCTAATAAATACCTGATCTAATAAATACCTATTTGGCCCTTTATGCTGTAAATGATTTAAATGAAATTTTTCGAAGATATTACTGATTTTAAAATTGCTGTAAGTAGAATAAATACTAAACTAAAAATATGAGTTTTGATGCTTTGAAAAAAAGCGCTTCAGTGGTTTGGCCTGTTGAGAAAGAAAGCACCCAAGAAAACTCAACAGTATAGCCTTTTTTAAAAACAATTCCTTAATGTAACAATATATCATAAACACTAAAATAGCTGAGCAGTTTAGGACCACGGATTTTTATCACATAAATATCCGTCAATAGTGTAGTACCCTTTTTTAGAAAGGTGTTGTTTGATTCTAATTTTAAACATATGAAACGGCAACTCTACAATATTTTGCGGTACCTTATTGAAAAACTTATACATTTTCCTATAAAAGATTTACCTATTTTATGTAGTCTCAAGTCCGGAACAGCAAGTTAATTTTTATTCCTAGTATTAAAATTGTGTGAATCACAATTTTTCTTAAAGGTGTTATAGTATTTACGAACATAAATTAAATTTTCATAAATATATTGCGATGCTACAGTCATTATATTTATTTCTTTAAAAAGTTCCTTAAGAGAGTCACGTGGTCTAAGGTTGTAGATAAAACGAATAGCTCTTTTTTGTAGCACAAATATTGTATTAATGTCAGCAGCCGAGCCCCACAACAGTAGACCATACGTCATGACACTATGAAAATAACTAAAGTAAACCACTCTTGCCGTTTCTATATCTGTCAAGAGCCTTATCTTTCTAACAGCATAAGCTACCGAGCTAAGTCTACCAGCCAGGGATTCAATGTGAGGGTAATGTTGACGCAAAACATGACAGAAAGAGTACAAAATCAAAAGCACGAGAACACTATAATGTCAACATGACATGTAACGCTAGCTAGTCGTTATTATGTGACGTGATTCTGAATGTCAATTCTGCCCAACTGACGTTATGGGCACACTTTTGCCGCAGACACTTTGAGTCTATCTAGTAAGGTTATTGTTTATGTAGCTACATATGATTTGAAACTATGTTATGACGTCGTCAAATTCATAATACATTAATGAGTTTGAGAACTTCAGTGTTTCCTGAAAATAAATATCTTATTAAAAATAAAATTTAAATATACTTACAACAATCCTATACATAATATTATTTGTTCTGTAATCCCCGTGACACAAACACATTATTTCTCTTTCTGATATTGGTGTATATAAAAACTGTTTTAGCTTCTGTGGTACAAGTGGCAAGTACTTTTCTAATTTGATTTTTCTTTCGCCGTCTAAAACTCCAAGGGCGGATTGGTTCATGTTGGTAGTAAACGTTTCCCACTCTTCAAATGAATTTATAGGATATTTTAATGTTTTTATTTTATCATTGTAATAATGAGGTTCCTTCTTTTCCAAAACGAATGACAGTGCATGAAATCTTGCTAGAGTTTGAATAGCCTTTTCTGCAAATTGTAAAGACATAAGGTCAAACCTGGACATTGTGGTATAGCCATTCTTGACCATATTTTCCATTACGAGATGCTCAGTACTACTTTCTTCGTAACATTTCAAAAAATTGTATCTTTCAGCACTCGGGACTTTAGCTTCCTCTTGCAGTTTGTTCAACAATGGCGATAGCTCGAGGTAAACGTACAATTCCGTGCAAAATATATTGGGCAGTGACAAGATTTTAAAGTTTTCTTGGCCTGGAATAAGGGATTTAACGAATATGTGAAGTGTTTTATTCCCATCAGATGTAGTTCCGTCAATCGTCAATTCAGTCAGAGCTCCTAAATAGTTGCCGCCATCTGGAGTGATTTTTCTCACGTGTATCGCATAATTTTCAAAGCCGTGTCCTTCTGCGATGTTACATATTTTATTTTGTAAGTTCACGTTAATTTCGTCGGAATTTTGAGATTGCTTACTGCCAATGTCAACACATATTTTCCGAGTGTGATTATACTCACAGGGTTGATCAACTTGCATTGTAGCTGTATTACTCCTTGCCTTTTTGAATACTTGGATATATATTGTGCTCGTTTATATATACGAAGGAAATTATACCACGGCAAATATTATGTGTTTACATTAGACGATAGAACTTTGTTTGTTTGCTCTAATATGAAGTCATTAGACTGTAAAGACAATACTTTAATTACGTTTGTATGAGAAAATAACATGTCACAGTGATAAGCAATAACCTCTAATAGTGTCTTGTTATTTTTATAAATCATGTTATCTATTCTGAAAGAATAGTTTTAATCAGTAAAGTTTATTTTTAAATTGCATTCTTTATATAGGCAACTTATCTAAATAATTTATTCGTTATTAGGTTTTCCTGTTTCTGTAATGATTTTCGATAATCGTAGCTAATGTTTCTTACATTCGATAGGACATAGATATGGAACTCTTACCGACCTGGTGAATAGGAATCAATTCTTTTTCGAGGATGAAGGGCGCTTATTATTATAGTTTCCTATATTTGGTTATCTTATGTATAAAAATTTCGTGTCATGAATCACGATTCACTATATACGTTCGCGATGAACTACGAATTGAACCAATTTTTTTTTGTGAAAAAGATGTAATTAATTGAGCTAATAACTTACCCTTTCTTCCTACCCTTGGTACCCCTTCTTAGTATGGTCAAATAATACTGAGAAGAAAAGGTAGATACGAGCTCAATTGTTGATCCCAATTTTTTTATTAAAGGTTATGAATTAAATTAAAGATAAGTCAGTAGACGAATGACAACTTCATAAGGTATAGTTCCACATCATCATCACATACTATTAATTAAATTCATTTGTTATATCATTTACTAGATGGTAGAATCGGTACTCAAGGTAGTCATCTAGGCTGGTAGCACAGCAGAATCAGATACGATACCGTCCCTTGAAATAGAAGTGTTTTACACTACCTACTATATTTCGGGATGAGGGCACTGTAGCTAGTGAAATTATCGGGTATAAGTGGAAGCAGAAGGAGGGTAACGAATTAATATTTATTGGATTGCGATAGTTGGTTGACCTAGGCTGCAGTCAATCTATCTTTCCACGTATTCACGCTGTTCCTGACCGGTGTGGAAAGCAAACCGTTCCTAACGAAAAACAGGCGTTCGTCACCATCGAATCAAAATACATTAAGTTAAAAAACGAATTGATTCCTCAAACGAACAGCTCAGAACTAGCAAAAACCGCTACGGATTCGGTCTTATTTTTTGCTACAATATCTTTAACGGTTCCATAATCCCCTATCAAAATAAGTAGCAAAACAATCTCTTGGTCGGCCAAAATAGGTTTTTGCGAGAAACCCTTGAAAACATGTCGGCACAAACACTTTTGATTAATGTTATTGCCATTCAAAGAGCGAGATTAGAGTAGGCTTCCCTGGATGAATAAATTCATTGGGTTTTGGGGTATTAGTTCCAGCTCTTAAGAGCAGGTATCAAATGTAAATAGAGAAGAGTGTTCGTCTATTCGTATACGAATTTTACTAAATGTTAGTTTTAATATAACATTTTGTCAACTTAATACATATTTGTGGTTCTAGGTTGAGATGAAACGTATGATATCCGGCGTCCTTGGTATTATGGACTTCATATTCTATTCATGTGTCTGTATTATTTTAATATTTTTTTTTGTCTTGTTACAGCTATGCCATAAACAGCATGACGGAGGAATCTTCAACACCACCAACTAACCATCCACGGAACTTAACCTAAAATGGCGGACGCATTGTCCAGAAAGCCGGTGTTATGGCATACCGCCACAATAGACATACCAAAAACGAAGTGTATAAAAACCAGAATGCGAATCCGCATGAGCATTATTACAGTTGCAATATTGGCACTGCTGCCTTACAGTTCCACGTTGAGTTTGCCAAGTGGAGATCCTGCCCCGGGGCGTTCACCTGGTCCTCCTTCTTTAGAAAATGAAGGAAGAACCGAAGGGACCGATAGAATAGCAACTATAGAAGAGCCAGTAGACTACGACAGTAGTACGACAGAGGAGGCTGAAGTGACGACAGCTAGTGAAGCGAGTGTTAGTGAGATGACAGTGGGTGATGCATGTGCCTTTGCGAGGATCCCGAGTGACAGCGATGAGGTGGTCACGCTTGATATAAGTGACAGTGATGTGAATTTGACAGTAAGTCATCCTGTGTTTGAGACGGAGGAGCTCGTCAGAGGAGTGACATACGATGGTAAGTCATTAAGTAGTATTTTCAACATTTATATTGTTATTCTGTTTGTGTTGTGTGTTTGTTATAAATAAGTCAGGTGTTTAGCTGGGTCTTAGGTTCCGCAAACAAAAGTTTTCCTGCTAAGTTTTAAAGCTGGGTTGAATAATGTATTTACAAGAATTAACGTTCTCAAGAAATTGCTTTTAGTTTTGCATTCTGCGTGTTTTGGATCCAGCACAAATTTTGACTTTAATGCAGAAGTGCGTGACCAATAACAGTAATTTTGATGACTGTATAGAGTAAAATATGTATGAGAATCAAAGTTAATCCTAAAATATTTTCAAATAATGACACAGCAAAAAGAAGGAGCAGAGTAAATATTACTTTAAAAAATAAAACGTAGCGTGATGCCATTACTTGTGACGCGAAAGTAGAACAAATAAACTAGAATCTGGTGACATGACAAGTATTTATTGTTCATATGTTTATGTTTAAATTGCAAAAGCCATTAAGACTAACACGAAATTTAATAAACCTCAAGGTTTTCTATAGAGCAGCGGTCGTCAGACTTTTCTAACCAAGGGCACACATGCCAATTGAGTGCCAATGCCGGGCCGCAGAAGTTTGCTTGGAAGTTGGTGTCGAAAAAGTGTTCATACAAAATTTTACGGAGTTCTTTTACTTTTACATCAATTATCGGTTTTTATCTATCAGCTTTAGTTTTCATTCACAGCACACAGCTTTTCTATTTCATATGAGGGCACGAGTTTGGCATAGTACTGTTATAAGTTAAAATTAACGCGATGTCTACATCAAGGAGAAGATACTAAAACAGTTTGCAGTGGCAGCATAAATATGACAAAAGTCATATTTATGCTGAATATGTGTTTCATCATATCAATGAAAATTGATAGCTAACTCCGAGAAAATTACTTATTATGATTCATAAAAGTGCAAGTGTGTAATTTAGCTTAGCCGTGGGTGGGTGCCTACAACTATTTGCCAAAATGATGTGGCATATTGTCGCACACTAGCAATGGTAAATCGAAAAAAGAAATTATCTGAAGTTTAAAAACCCGATGATCTGACGACAATAAAAAAAATCGTAATTATGATTGTTATTTTAACCGCAACACAAGAGTCATTAAGGACTTATCCTGATAAACCATCTGCTCAACGAGCAACTTTGTGAAGTCTTATTGTGAGACGATGTGTCACAGGTTCACATAATCACAACCCGGCCATAATTCTTCAAGAGAGTTTTATCACCTTCTTGAAGAACAAGACGACGACGCCTCTAGGCCTCGATTCCTAATGCCCTAAGGACGGGTTGTCCACCGGCTTGCTAGCTCTGTCATAATACCGTCATCACCCTGGGCTCTGTTGCTCCAGTGCTGCACTTATCTGACATAAGTCACTATCCGGGATATCTTGCGTATAATGGCGAATGAATGATACACGTGGATCTTCAGTGTCCTCGGCCAGTGGCTGATTTGCGCTCGACGAATAAAGTCGTCCATAAAATACCTCTTTCAGGGTTTGTGGGCGAGTTGTGAGTAATTGGCCGTCTGTTGCCTCAAGCTTCAACCAAATCGTTTTTGTAAAACTTTAGGCCCCCTGCTCCGGTCTATAAAGGACTTTATCTCCTAATATTGATATAATCAACCTTGTATTGAAACATTGGAGGTCCCTGCGAACGAGTTTTTATATCCACTTGGAGAGAGCCTGATATTTCGGCGAAGCAACATCAGTAGATGGGACCTCACGTCTCAGCCTCATCAGATCCAGGGTTTCGGGAGAAAATTTGGATGATTTCACTCGTTTCATTGGCGGGAAATGCTTGCAACCCAGTGTGCACAGCATCTTCATCAAGTAGTCGGTTATCTCGTCCACTTCGCCAGTGGTTTCCAGAGAGTCGAATTGATTTTCGAATTTCAATCGAAACTGTACCTATTCAAGTCAATATCCCCATTCAATCATTGAATATTTTTTAAATATATTATCCATAGTAAAATCCGACATAATAATATCTATCTCGTTCCTTGTCACAGAGTCCGAGCTCTACCAGGTCCATCTTCTTTAAGGATTCTCATTGAAGAAAGAATTCATCAAGAAGAGCTCCTACATTTAGAAGCAGATGACCAGCATCTGCCCCTTGTGATTCCTGCGCTCCAATCTGATTGGATCTGTGAGGTTCAATTTTTGATTCGTCGCGTTTTTGTACTCTCACTTTAGCGTTGAAGTTCCCCATTATAGCATTGTAGAAGGTCGAGATTATGCCATGCATCGCCCTGGAGATATCCCCATACATAGCTTCAATCTCTTCGTCAGAGCGTGACGATGTCGGCGCATAAATCTGAACCACCTTCTAGAAGTACCTGTCGGTGAGATTAAGAACGGTTACGAAGATTAAGTACGTAACTCGGTTCGACACACCACTAATAAGATTTTCACAATTGACAAGGGTCTTGTGCACCACCTTCAGACTTCTGACAACCCTAGGATGGTCCAGTTTATCCGACTTAACTCTTCTTCTAGTTCGGAGAAGCGATGATCCAGCCATTGTGTTCCACCGTTCCCGCAACTGCTGCCGTGGTTTGCGTCCTAATTCTAAATCTATGAATGTGCCTATGTACAATGTGTCTCAAAAATGTTTCTTGAAATAGTACCCAACAGCAATAAAACTTTTGCTTGTCTTTTAACCTATGTTGAAATGAAATGACGGCGCTATATAGCTATATGGCGTTTGGTATTCACTCAGCGAGGCGAGTACACTGAGCGAAAAACCTACGCTTAGCATACTCAGTTAAGTCGCGAAACGGAGGCGAGCTATGAACAAACTGGGCGAAACCTTCGTTCAGCTTACTTCCCGAAATATCGCTATATTTTCTTAAGTATAAGAGCACAGTTTATTCCCTTTGGGCATTATTAAGAACTACTTATATCAGCTTAATTTCTGACATTCATGAAATATCATGATTCCTTAATGTCGAACGCAAAGTCATTCATAGTAGTAGTAGTAAAACACTTTATTGCTCACAAGTACACAAAAAATAAAATAAAAAACAGTAAAATTGACAAAACTGTGGGCAAAGGCGGCCTTAACGCTGCAAGCGATCTCTTCCAGGCAACCTTTGGGTAAGGAACAAAGCCGCAAAATAGAGGTAGTGCACAAGCAAAACTGAACAAAAATAATCAAAAGCATACATACATATACATAAATACAACAATACAATATCACAAATATAAATAAATATTTACACATATATATATATATATATATATATATATATATATATATATATATATATATATATATATATATATATATATATATAGATACATATAAAAATTAATACCATATTTAATAGAAAATAACAAAGTTAAACATATAATTTACAAATATATTATAAAATAAATAAATTGTGAAATAATAATATGTAGACAGTTCAATGAAATTAAATAACAGAATTTAATAAATACTGACGAAGCTTGTTCTTAAAGGTGACTAGTGACTTAGCGTGTCGAATCTCAGATGGCAAACTGTTCCAAAGAAACGTAGCTCTAACAGTAAAAGATTCCTTACTAAAGAGTTTTGTTTGTTTTTAAAATTCTTTGAAATGGGTATTTTTTTCTTTATGCTGTGATGGCCTTCTCAACTTCACCGGATTAGATCGCGGGCCGCACAAATAACGGCGGCGGGCCGCAGTTTGACGACCACGGCTATAGAGGCTTCTTAAGATAACGTTTCTCTAGACAATTCATAAAATATTGCTTAGTTTTTTTTAGGAATTTGATGATTTATACAAGTAGTGAAGCAATTGAAAGCATGACGAGATCATTTTGCAATATGAACTTTCTGTATAAGGAAGTCTTCCAAGAGTATTTTCATAATTGTGGGTTTAAACGTTATTCGCCGTTATGATTGTAAGGATGTCCTAAATAAAATATGAGTTTGTGCTCCATAAAACCAAGTTTGAGGAATATTTAACAATCACAACAAAAATACACATATGAGTAAACAGTTGATATCTTTATGACAATCACTTTATTTATTTGGCTACTGCTTACAACGTAATAACTATAGTAAAGTCAACTCGGTTCTTAAAAGTCACAATGAGATTTTAAATATTTCGCACGATAAACATTGATAGCAAATGGTTATTTACGGAACAATGAATTTTAGAAATGTTTTCAATTGACATTTAATTATACGTTTAGGTACTTCGCCCCACTTGGCCGGCACAATTTCGATAGGGAAGCTAGTAGGAAGATTCAGATGGGCGGCATTCGGCAAGTTACTTCCGGTCTTCACGTCGACGATTCCGCAATGGTTAAAGACAAAAGTGTTTGAGCAAGGCGATTACCCGTACTAACATATGCAGTTGAGCTGAGAAATGGTCACTGAATTGGTTCACAAATTTAATGCTACGCTACGGGCAATGGAGCGAGCAATGTTCGGGATCCCTCTTATGGGAAAAATGATGTTATCCGAAAGACAACTAAAGTTACCGACATAGTTCGCCAGATCAGCAATTTCAAGTGGCAATGGGCCGGTCGCATGCGTCGCAGAACCGATGGTCGTTGGATCATACGAGGTTTTTTGCCGAGACGCGGCAAGCTTAGCGTCGGACGCCTTCCAGCCCGATGGACCGACGACTTGCAAAATGTCGCAGGTAGAGGTTGGATGAAGAAAGTGGTTCACCGGAATATCTGGCGCAAAATTGGGGAGAACTATAGTGGTCCAAAAGGTTGAAGAGAGAGAGAATCAGTTTTTTTATTTTACAAAGTATTCAGGACGGTCAGGGTGTTCGCCTGATGGTGATATGCCTGATCATGACAGAGGCCGCACTGCGCCCGACACCCGAGACAACAGATGTTAGGGCTCTTTTATCCGATTATTTTACTAGCCACAATACCCTCAACCTCATCCCGAAACAGCTTCAATATAGAAATAGGTTAAAGAAGCTGTAAAAACATTGAATAATCAGAAAATTTAAGTTTTAGTTTAGTAAAGTACTGATTAACTTTTTAAAAGTTATTCAGGATCATTACTACTAGTGTTTTGATCACAGATGACCAATACAAAGTCAGGTAACGCCGTAACAGTATCTCGTAAAGGTATAGTTTTGTACACCATCCAAAGCATTTACTTAAAATTTAAGAATCTAATTTTAAGAAATATATATGTGAATCAATACAAATACATTTCCCAGCTCAAAAGAATTTTATAAATAACTTGATCTTAGAATTTTCAATTCAATACTAAGCTCTCAAGCAGTTTCTAAATATTTTGCTGAGGACTTATTCATAGAACTTTAAGATGCATCAACAAGAAATAATATGTCTTTGGACAACACAAACATGACGTACGACAAAGTGATAGCGTAAAAAATGGTATCATCATCATCATCAGCTCATTAAACGTCCCCACCGAGGGGCACGAGCCTACCCGTATAGGGTGATTAGGCCTTAGTCGTCCACGCGGGCCCAGTGCAGATTGGACGACTTCACACACAACCTTTGAATCTCTTCGCAGGCGTGCATGAAGGTTTCCTTACGATGTTTTCCTTCACCGTAAGAGCATCGGATAACGTACATATATTTTCGAAAATTCGAAAACACATTGGTACGTGTCGGGATTTGAACCTCAGCCCTCCCGGTAGGAAGGTGAGTCCACACCATAAAATGGTACGATGAAAAAAATTTTTGGTTTCAGTTCTATGTACAGGGAACCCCAAAATATATTTTTTTTCAAGTTTCTTGTCAGAACCTAATAGCGGTTCACAGAATACATACACTTATAAAGTTAGAATAGTGTAGTGCTTAAAGTTTCGGAGAAAAAAGGGTGTGACACACAGACTTGACGAATCTGTAAGGGTTCCGTTTTTGCCATTTGGCTACGGAACCCTAAAACAGTACGTCGTTTGTACAGACAAAGAACTCAATGTGAAGTAAGTTCTTGCAAAGCTCGGCCTCTGTTCTTTAATATTTTAAATACTCCATCTGGTGGCATAACGAAAAAATAAATAATTAAATATCCACTGACATTCACACAGCGCCATCTAGCCCCAAGCTAAGCGTGAAGCCTGTATTATGGGTACTAAACAACGGATAAACACACTTATATCCATTTTTTTGTAAATACATATATATTATACTAGCTTTTGCCCGCGGCTTCGCTCGCATTAAATTCGGGATAACACGGCACTTGCATTTATCACTATACATACGATTTCCCCCCCTCCAACTTTGAAGGTTTTGGGGTCAATTTCAGAATTTTTTTTAGCAAAAAATATGTTATAGTGAGCTAACCTTAAAAGATAGACATATGCTGTCGCGGATTTTTTTGTAGACCATTAAAAGCAGAACAATACTCTCATACATGACTTTTGTGTAACTTTAACCGTTTACGCAGCGTACGCAGCGGAAGCTCCAAGTATGAAAAAATACCCCCGATTTTGAACATTCTTCATTGCTGCTCCTCTTCTATTACTCGTAGCGTGATGATATAGCCTATAGCCTTCCTCGATAAATAAGCTATCTAACACTGAAATAATTTTTCAAATCGAACCAGTAGTTCCTGAGATTAGCGCGTTCAAACAAACAAACAAACAAACTCTTCAGCTTATATATTAGTATAGATGTAGAAATCACCCAGACCATTACAAACAGACATGTTCATGCACACAAGTGTTTGTACTGCCCTGGGATCGAACCCGGAACCCCTGGTGTAGCAGTCGACGTCTCAATCGCAACACGAAATGGGTCATCAAAAAAGTATCTATATTTTCCTATCAAGGTAAACCTCTCGACTCGAACATCTTATCGTTTGTATGCGGCCTACTTCGCAACCTTCGATAAACAACTGGTTGTTTTATCATTAAATATTAACACGAGAAAGGAAATTAACCTGGGAAGCCATGTTTGTCTTATTAAGTCTTCAGAATCGGCAGATGTACCTCGTGTTATATGTTTTTATCGAGTAAAATATAACTGCTAGGATAGATAAAGCCTTTTGTAAAATGTAAACACATGAACATACGTCTTGATAAAATAAATGAACCCTGAAGTTTATTGTATTCTTATATATAA
The DNA here is from genome assembly GCA_019425675.1 of Leucinodes orbonalis. Taxonomy (NCBI): domain Eukaryota; kingdom Metazoa; phylum Arthropoda; class Insecta; order Lepidoptera; family Crambidae; genus Leucinodes; species Leucinodes orbonalis. The sequence goes on from PQWD01009351.1 coordinate 23,350, forward strand.
GAGAGAAAAATAAAATATATAATTTAAAAAAATGTATATAAATTGTTCCTATTCAACCTATCGCAGTCCACTGCTGGAAATAGGTCTCCCCCATTTTTCGCCAGATATCCCGGTCCTCCGCTTTCTTCATCCAGCTTCCACCAGCAACCTTTCGCAAGTCGTCGGTCCATCGGGCCGGAGGGCCGTAAAAAAAACAATTGTTCATATCATAACAAATAAAAATATTATTATTCTTTTGGTGGATTCCAAACGCAGCATTTGCCACAATGAGCTTACTAAACCGCGACAGCGCTGGTATTTTTTTGGGACTACCGTAGTAAAATATACGTACATAGGCATGCATGCATATGCTTATAATAGCACATTCAATTACTTATTATCATCACATATATGAGGTGTCATTAAATATCCCCTCCGAGCGGCACTAGCCTACCCGTAAAGGGTGTATAGGCCTTAGTCGTCCACACGGGCCCAGTGCGGATTGGCCGGCTTCACGCACAACCATTTGAATTTCTTCCTAGACGTGCTCAGGTTTCGTTCACTAAAAGAGCGTCGGGTATACGTGAATATATTTTCGAAAATTCGAAATGAGATTGGTGGCGGTATTTGAACCTGCACCCTCCAGATCGGAAGGCAACAGCCTACATAATATAATTATTTGACAAAAAAACATAGACAAGGCATTTTAATATTTTTTTATTTTATTTATTTTTATTGATAAAAACAAATTTGTAATGTCATGCATATGCAATTATAATTAACGTAGCATTTAAGCTAGGATTAATCCCCACGCCGCTTCCGACGCCATTATTTTGGAATTTATAATTCCGCACAAAAAATCCGTGGTCACAAAGACCCGTAAGCCTCATATAAACGTTAGCCCAACCCCAAATGCAAGTCGGAATGCTAATTATCATGACTCTGAAATGCGAGGACAAAGCATCGCGCGTCTGACATACCGTGCAGAAAGCGGCGATGAAGGGTTAAGGCGAGTTGGGGATGTTATATACCGAGTTGTAATTTAGGGTTATAATAATATTTATTCATGTACATCCCGGGGCTTTGTTTGGACAAGTTAATGTTGTGTGGTTAATGGATTAAACATAACATGGGAATGGAGCTTTATTGTATTTTTTCTTTCGTCATTTTTATGTTTACAACCTTTTTGGTGTAATGGTAGAGACGTGAGTTAACGACGAATGTTCAGAATTCGATTCCCGTGTAGTACAAACCTTCGAATAGTTGACCTAAACTCAATACTCGGAACGCAGATTACGATAAATACGAGTAACATTTATTATTCTGAAAACAGATGTGAAACAATACAATGTGTTTGTTAGCGTGAAGTGGTTGAAACTTAGAAAAACTTTAATCTAACTAGATGCAAAATCACGATGAAATATCAACCGAAAAATGTCCCAGCAGCTTGATACATACGTTAACTTATTGTTATATTTATAACATAAAATTATTCATTAAAATTTTGACCTTAACGCGTCATTAAAAGGGTACAAAATCAAAAGCACGAGCGTACTACTTGTCACTACTTATGACTTGTAGCGAGCGACGTGTTGTGTAGGAAAATTCTGCCATACTGACGCGGTAGGCACACTTTTGCCGCGGACTCTTTTCATTTATTTATTTATTCAAGCCAACATGAGTGAGTTTTGAGTGAGATTGTGTATCTTGCTACTTTATTGCTTATCGAGGTTTGAAACGATGACCAAAGTAACTTTTTCCTTTAATCTAATTTCATTTTCTCGGTTAGTTTTTAAATTTTGACAACGCACGCGTGGCTTTTTCAAAACTAATAAAATATTCTTCATACATTTCTCTACGGACATATTCTTTGAGAGCGTCGGTGGTTCAATGGTTTGGACTGTTTCCTTCCGATCAGGAGAGCGCAGGTTCAAATCCCCCACGTACCAATATATTTTTAAAATTATATGTCCGTAAACCGACACTCTTACGGTGAAGGAAAACATCGCGAGGAAACCTGCTCACACCTACAGAGAGATTCAAACGTTATGCGTGAAGTCGGCAATCCGCATTAGGCCCGCGTGGACGACTAAGGTCACCCTTTACGGTACTCGTGCCCCTCGTGGGGACTTTTAAGAGCTGATAATGATATATTCATCTTTATAGATTTATCGTAATAAACGCTTTTATAGGAAGAGGCCAGTGACCCTGACCTTCTTTAATAAAATTATTTAAATTGATCATCGCACGTCACCAACATTCTTCTTAAATAAATCAAATCTAACAAAAGGACAAAACAGTGATAAAGTAAGAATAAAAGAAGCAATAAATTTGAAATATTCTCCGCGCCGAAACTGAGCATAATTAATGATGTTTCCCCATTTATCATTTTATGTTTTTGGGCAAAATTTGTCGTAGAATATATACAAGAATAAGGCTCCTTTACACTCCACTACATTTCACATATATTCGTAGCTCTCCAAAAGATCCATGGTAATAATATATTAATAACATCATGATCCTATAGCGACCCTCTGCAGAGATAGGCCTTCCCACGAACTTATGGGGAGTGTAGGCCGTGATACACCATGCGTGCACAGTGCGTATTGGTCTGACTGATTACTGCTGTTGGCCGCAGATGGCCTTTACAGCTTCACCGGGCAATTGGCAAGCGCAGATGGCTCTCAGCCTTAAATTGCGTATCGATGTTAAAGACTACTATCCTAAAAAAATGCTAGACATAGGTCTCCCCCATTTTGCGCCAGACATCCCGGTCCTCCGCTTTTCTCATCCAGTTTCCACCAGCGACCTTTCGCAAGTCGTCGGTCCATCGGGCCGGAGGGCGTCCTACGCTACGCTTGCTAAGACGCGGTCTCCACTCCAGAACTCGTCTGCTCCAACGGCCATCAGTTCTGCGACATACGTGACCAGCCCACTGCCACTTCAACTTGCTGATCCGGCGGGCTATGTCGGTAACTTTAGTTCTCTTACGGATTAAATCATTTCTGATCTTATCCCTAAGCTCTCTTAGGGATAAGATCAGTAATCCGTATCCAACACATCCGAGACTCCAAGCATAGCTCGCTCCATTGCGCGTTGAGTACTTTGAACTTATGAACCAATCCCGCAGTCAGTGTCCATGTCTCAGCTGCGTATGTTAGCACGGGTAGGACGCATTGCTCAAAGACTTTTGTCTTTAAGCATTGCGGAATATTCGACGTTAGGACATAACGTTACCGAATGCCGCCCAGCCCAGCTGAATCCTCCTACTAGCCTCCCTCTCGAAGTTATGCCGGCCAAGTTGGATGGTTTGGCCCAGGTAGATATACTCCTGCACAACCTCGAGACGGACGCCATCGACGCATATCGGTTGTGGCATGACACGACTGTTGAACATGACTTTCGTCTTGTCCAAATTCATGCCAAGCCCAACTCGTCGGAAGATTCATTAGGCTGTTCAGCATCTCCGCAAGCTCTTCCGATGACTCTGCCACGATGACGATACGTCAGCAAAACGAAGATGAGAAATAAACTCTCCATTGACGTTGACGCCTCGTTCAGACCAGTCCAGGGTCTTGAAGACATCCTCCAATGCGTTTGTGACAGTTTCGGGATATAACATCCCCCTGTCTCAACCACGACGCAATTGGATGGGTCTTGTCCGCTGGTCTTGGATTGAACGGTCATCGTCGCTGCGTTGGAGAGACACATCACCTCGATATATATAACCAGCGCTGCAGAGCCTCCAGAACAGCCCAGGTTTCGATGGAGTCGAAGGCTTTCTCGTAGTCCACAAATGCCATACACAGCGGCTGGTTATACTCTTCGGTCTTCTGTATATGCTGCCGAACAGTATGGATGTGGTCCACGGTGCTGTAGCCTTTTCGAAACCCAGCTGCTCCGGTGGTTGGAATTCGTCAAGTCTTATGGCGAGACGGTTCGCTACAACTCTGGAAAACAACTTATAGACGTGGCTCAGAAGCGCTATCGGTCTATAATTCTTCAAGAGAGTTTTGTCTCATTTCTTGAAGAACAAGACCACAACACTTCTGGACCACGCCTCTGGTGTAGTTCCTTGGATTGGATACTATCATTTTACTATTTTCTAACTACTTGACACACTTACATTAAAGTTTCCTCAAATTCTGCATTCATTTTTACTGATAAATTTTAAGTGAAACGTTTATCTTCTAAAATATTTAAGCCTGACCTTAACTTAAATAGTCTCTTGTAAACAGAGCGTAAAAGATAAGTATTCATCCAAGTTAAGAGAAAGAGGACATGTCTATAGAAGCCCTTATAATATTGCCCAATTTTCTTGAGAAATGTATCTTAGGAATTGTTTGTCGTAGTAAATGTTAGACAGAAAGCGATTATTTATAAGTTTCATTAAGTGTTTCCATTAAAAGTTACCTAGCATTTAATGGAATTCCAAATTAAATTATAATATATTAAAAATGAACAAATAACGCGGCGCCCGTATTCTAAAATAATGTTTTTTTGCATTCTCTATATGTAAGTTAAATATACAATTTCTTTCTTTTAATTTGGTGTGTCTCTATGTTCAGGACTACTTTTGACAGGAGTATTACTGGCAGATATCTGATTATACTTTTATATTCTTTTTATCTCCAAATGGACGTAGTCACGGGCATAGCTAAGTAATTCATACGTATTGTTTTGTTGAATAAATATACTGTATTCAAAATAAGTGAAACATAAAGCTAGGAAAAGTAGACAAGGCGGCGGCTTCCACTTAAAATTAAAGTCAAAATCCATTTATTAAGGTTTACTATAAACACTTATGAAGTAGTATATAGTATTATATTTAATATCATTCTCAATATAATATTTTTTTTATAATATAATACATTAAAGGAGCAAATTTTTCCATTTGAAGACATCTTTTTCTTATCGAGTCAAAATGGAGTCACAAGTTAATGATAATCCGACCAATATTAGGCCACTGTAATCGCCCTTTCATTTGCCATCCAGAGGTCCCTGAAACCGAACGAAGATGGACAGTTCGGGAAACAGTAGGTGTTCCATTACCTGAGGTGCACCACAGTCGCACAGACTGCTTCTGGAATATCCCCATCTAACTCGATTCTCACGGCACCGGCCAACATTTAATTTAGTGCGATAGTTAAACGGTCAACCATGACGACCCATTTGGTCCTCTGTCCATTGCGCTATAGGGGTGGGTGGACGTTCCACACTTTATTGTTTATATTATCTATTATGTCGGACTACTACTACTACAGGAAACATTACATCACACAGTATATTCGACTTCCTAAATAAGTACATAAAATTAAAATGAAAAATTTTTTAATGGCTGTCACCTAACATCTTGATCTTTGAAACGTTTGTTCGCGTGACGCTCGCCCGTTCGCGTGTTTTTAATCGCTTCCCAGTTCCCACCGAAATTCGAAAATCCAGAAAATTTTTACGCTTACAAAAATAATAAAGGGCCAAAAGTTACCCGATGCCAATTTGCGTCAAGATTAATAATCTCTTTTGTTTTTAGTTTCGGAACAATGTCGCCGGCCGAGCGTGACATGAAGTTGGTACAGTCAGTTGGGAATAGATGATATTATTTGTATTTTTCCTTGTGCCAGATTTACGTTTTTATTTTCACCAAAAGAGAGAAAATAATTTAATATTTTGTGGTGTTCTTGTGATTTTGAGTTTGATTACATCGATATCGTTCTACATATCCTTGGTTGTGTGATAGTTGCAGATTTTCTTTATAATATTGTATTCAAAAGAATATAATATCGATAATTTTGTATTTACATGTTATTGTACGGGCTGATAATCTGGACGTAAATATCTGTCTACTATTTATTGCATAGTAACTGGTTTAATATAACTTTATTTATTCCATCAAACATCAAAAAAATATTACCATCATTTTACATGCATTTGAATGTTAGAAGATGGTGCCTAAAATAGACCAACATACGTAAGTACACAAAAAGTTTGTGTACGTAGATAATAACAAACAATAATAATCTTTAGTAATTGTTCTTACTATAGTTCCGTAGAGCTATTATTACTTAGTAAGTACATACAATGGGAGTCATAAAAATATAATTATGACAATATAAGTATATATTTGTTATTCTTAAATTCCAAATTACTGTCAGCTATAATAGACTAAAATTAATAATAATAAATAAAAAAAACAGGTTTGTATTCTCATCACAAACAACAAAATAGCAAATCAAAAGTTTATACATCGCAAGGCGCAACAACTAATTCTGTTTATGTTTATGTGATATGTACTGTTGAACAAATCATCAGGCTCTCACCACTACGGAATAAGATATGACTATGGATATGATAATGCACTGCAAGATATTTGGCCTACTCTACAATATTGGAGGGATTTGCCATTATCTCTACGCTTTGCAGGCGCGTCGGAGTAGTAAGGTTTAGGTACCTAGGTTTGGAGGTTTGGTGGTTTGGTGTAAAGCGCGACTAGTATTTAGGAGAGAATGGGTAGCACCCGTTCTTTGTAAAATTATAAGTGTAGTAGAAAGAGTAGTATTGACAACAATTGAATTATAGTCTAAAATTTGCCTTGTTGTGATGACACATATCTCAGTAGGTTGTTATAACGTATATAAAAAATTCTTGGCAGATATCTCATAGATAGAAATTTTAAATAACTTAAATTTAAACGTTTAAATAAGCTATATACCTATGGGTATATAGCTTATTGTATGTTTCCATTAACATTGAAATGTTATACTATTTTATATCCAACTGTACCTTTACGGAGTACGCCTGACATTCCACCATTCCGGCGAAAAAATGTCACCGACTCTCATTAAATATTCGATTTAGGCTCGCTTGCGACTGCAAGGCGACGGTTTATCATTTTTATTGCAGATGGAATTATGTCAAAAACGTTAAGGTAATGGAATCGTTTAGCTGTGTTAATAATACTTTGATACATTTCACAATTTCGTCGATTATATGACGAAACGACTATTCTAACGATTATTAACAATTTATGATTAGATATACAATCAATGGATTTTGATTTATTGTCTAGATATTTTCGTTTTTAAGACTCCTGAAAGAATTTATATTGTTAATTTATTAACTATTTATGCACACATTATTAGTGAAAAATATACATATATATTAATAAATAATCAAATGCCCAAACCCACAACACTATGGCGATGTATGCTGTAGTTAATCAATAGATTTCATGTAAAATGAGTTTCAGCGGCACCTAATTTCACAGGCATCAATGTAGATTAGGAACTTTAGCGACTCGACGATCGTGAAATAGACTAAGTTTTGATAAGTTGAGCTGAGTGAAAATATTATTATCTGTTTATTAAAGTAGTTTCATTTGGATTAGGGCTATTTGATTGGATTATTGTATTACGCTTGACTTATACAGATATTTATGTTATTTTAATATTTTAATTAATGTTCCGTTGGTGTGTTTTTAATCTATACTAATATTATAAAGCTGAAGAGTTTGTTTGTTTAAACGCGTTAATCTCAGGAACTACTGGTCCGATTTGAAAAAATATTTTAATGTTAGATAGCTAATTTATCGAGGAAGACTATAGGCTATATATAATCACGCTACGAGCAATAGAAGCATAGCAGCAATGATGGATGTTTCAAAACCACGGGGGGGATTTTTTTTCATACTTGGAGCTTCCGCTGCGTACGCTGCGTAAACGGTTAAAGTTTCGCAAAAGTCATGTATGAGAGTATTGTTCCCCTTTTGAAGATCTACAAAAAAGTCCGCGACAGCATATGTCTATCTTTAAAGGTTAGTTCCCTATACGTATTTTACGCTGAATTTTTTTTTTAATAATTCTTCATTTGCGAAGGTATTTTCATAAATATGATATCAATTCTTATCCAAATAAATACTTTATTTATCACAAGTAATTCATTTTACACAAAATTGCCCTTTACATCATTAAACTTAAATGAATATCTTACGAGATATCGCAGTTTTAACTCACCTATATAAACGAAGTAGCGGGTTAAAGAGAGCATTAGGCCAAAATAACTATTCCACGCGGACGAAGTCGCACGCAGAAGCTAGTTATAGATAAGAACTGCTTTTTAACCCCCGACGCAAAAAGAGGGGTGTTATAAGTTTGACGTGTTTGTCTGTGTGTCTGTCTGTGGCACCATAACTCCCGAACAAGTGGACCGATTTTGATTTAGTTTTTTTTGTTTGAAAGGTCATTTAATCGAGCGTGTTCTTAGCTATGTTTTATTAAAATCGGTTAAGCCGTTTAAGATATAGGGTATGAAAGTGGGAATGAAAAACCGATTGTTTACAAATATGCCCGAGTGGTATCAAATGAAAGGAAATGATTCGTACATTACAATAGTAAGTAAGTAAAAACAGGGGTGTTATAAGTTTGACGTGTCTGTCTATATACCAAAATCTAACTTAACCTAACCTACTATAAAAGTATGAAATAAAATTAAATTAAAAATTTAAAAAACCCCCGACACAAGAACTTAAGTAATGTCCTTTAAAAAGTAAAAATCTCTCTTAAACTAACAATTCCAATACAAATAGTCTAATTAAGTAACAGAGATGAACATAAAAACAAAATTAAGAGAATAATTCAAAAACTTTCATGAAATTTCTTCAAAAAGTCTTGGGTAAAAGCCTAAAGAGGTAACCATCTTATGAAAAATATCGTAGATAAGAAAGAAATAATTAGGAGCGGTCCCCCAACGCGAGGTTTTTTTTAGAATTATTAATAGATTCTTAGGTACTTTAACATTAAGTTTCTTTTATTATTTTTTACTTTTTAAAGGGAAATTACTTAAGTTCTTGTGTCGGGGGTTTTTTAAATTTTTAATTTAATTTTTACATGTAATGCAAATAAAAAATAATGTTTTAGAAGTCTCAACATCTAGATAAAACTGAAGTGACCGATTAAATATTTAAAATATGCTTTAAATTGCGGTTGTAAGTATATTATAAAAACAATTTTTCTTAAGTAAGGAATATTTAATCCCCATGTAAATGGAGGTCAAAGAAGTCATATATATTATATACATAACTTAATCTATATGCATATATGTCATATGTATATAGATTTAGTTATGATAACTTATATTTCCAACTTTTCATATAAAAGATCTCAACCCACATTACAACAAAGTATAGTCGAGCCGGCTCTGCAAAAATAAATTAATTTTATATTTAAAAGCTAATTATTAAAAAAAAAAACAATTTCATTAAAGCCCTTTTTCTGCCAGCGCTATACGAACACAACTTATTGCAGTTAAACTCGAAGTTGGAAAGCGAATTTCTCCGATGCTGGATTCGCTCATTTGTTATTCACTTTACCCTTGAGAAATAAAAAATAGCTCGAAAGCAGCAATTAAAGTAAATTGATTTATTACCAAGTCTTAAGGGGAAAATAAGTGCTCTCTGCACTGACTTCTGTGTTTTAATTTCGTACATTAATAATAACGCTAAGTTTGAAAAGAAATCGTGAAATACAATGTGTGTTTGGTTGAAAAATCAGCAGCTTTCATAGAAAGTGTTTTTTTTTTGTTCCTGGATTAGTACCATTATCAGCTTATCAAAATCCGATATGCTTGAGCTTGTGATTGCATGAACATGTGACTTTGTATTGATCTGGAAGTTTTCTATCCAATTTTGAAAGATGGCGCTGGCCGTATCATGTTGACACAACCTTATGTCCGCTGCAGAACGAAGGCCTTCTCTTATGGCTTCTACGCTTACCCATCCCATGCCCATTTGCTTATTTTTTTTATGTTATAAGGGTACAGGACGGTCTTAACGCTCACTTGATGGTAAGTGATACGCCTGACCATGTCAGAGCGGCATTGATTGAGACCAACGACTGATAGACAGTTATTATTCTCCATTAATGCCGTTCTGCGGCCGTTACCCGAGACAACAGATGTTAGGTCTCTTATACTCGGTGATTTTACTAGCTACGGTGCCCTAATCCCGTAACACAAAAGTGCATAACACTCCTGTTTCACGGGTCGATGCCTGGTACTGCAGTGGTGCCTATCTAGACGACTCAGTATCGAGTCTACCACCTAGTAGAGCCTTGTAACCACAACTAGGTGTTCCATCTGGTTGGGTGACGGCCTATGCTTCTTTTCCGATTACTTGGACGCCTCTCGAGTATATAACCTATTTATCGACCGACGGTTCAACAAACTATGTGCCTTACCCAGGGCAACTTGTTTATTGTCACTTTCCAGCGGCCACATCGATGTATGTGAATTTATATTTGTGACTAACTTTTTCCCGCGGTATTACTCGCGTTATATAATATTTTCCCGTAGTATAACATAACCGTAAATTGCTTCGCTAAGTCACAGTAAAATATTACTTTATTTTACCAGAATAAAAAGTATTGTATAAAATAAAAGTAGCCTATATTTTTCGTCATTACTACCTGCCTAAAAATCCCGTCCAAACCCATTCAGCCGTTTCAGAGATTACCCGGAAAAACGGGCAGTCAGACAGACAGACGAAAATTGTAAAAAATGTTATTTTGGAAAATGCACCGTATACGAAAAACAATGTTACTTTAATATTACAAATAGACACTTAAATATTATTTATATGTAATAGATGATTGATGATTTATCATAAATATTATTTGTAAAATAAGTATGTACTATGATATTTATCATACATGCTGTATTGGAAGTATGACGAATATCCATACTGAATAGCCTACATACAAGCATCCACTACAGCCCTAGACTACAAATCGATGGTGCCAGCACGCGACACTTGTCACGAAAACGCCTAATTTCATGTTATTTCCAATGGAAAAAAGTTTCACACTTACACACAAATTGCCTACATTTGGATGTCAGGGAAGTTTTATGACAAAGTCTGGCTGAATAGAAATGAATAGTTTGAAGAATTTGTGTTGTTTGCTTTTATGTAGGTATGTATTTTGACATGTTATATAAGAAATCGCCGGTAGTAAATAAGAGCGTTGGTGGCTCGATGGTGTGGACTGTTGCCTTCCGACCGGGTGATTGAAGTCAGCCAATCCACACTGAGCTCGCGTGGACGACTAAGGCCTTAATCCTTTACGGGTAGGCTCGTGACCCTCGGTGGGGACGTATAATGAGCTGATGATGTGAAGTAATAAATCCGTATTTAGCCCTCGTAATGGGATACGGCCTATCTCTCTTATGGCTGGGGATGTGTGGCAAGTCCTGTCCCTATAGTGAGACGTTATTGACTGGTCCGGACCGAAGGATCGCTGGTAGAGGCTGGATGAGGAAAGCGGACGACTGGGTTATCTGGCGCAAAATGGGGGAGACCTATGTCCAGCAGTGAACTGCGATAAGTTTAAGAGAGAGATATTTACGAAGGTAGTCCCCTTTTTGTAATCGACAAATAGTGGAAATTTTATTTGTCTTTTAATAGATATTTAGATTTTTTAGGTTTTACACGTGCTTACATAATGAAGTACTCCATCGTAACGTATAATAATTATATGTTGTTGGCAAGTTTGTTCCAATAAATATGTCATTTTCATGATATTATATAGTACCTAATGAGCCAAGGTTACCGGCATTGCTTGAGAATCACCACCAGTCACCATCGCTGAAGTGGAATTAGGTCGGTCTATTCTCACATCCAGATGATCGATGGAGTCATCATGTTATCGGTCAAACATATCCTTAAAATAAAAGCAAGGGTACTATTTAAAAGAACGGCAACAAATTACTGGTACCTATGGTCTTGCAATTATTCATGGGCATCGGTGTCACTTGTTGTCACCAATGATGTAAAAATTATGGATGCGTGATATGCTAACAAAACAATCGAAAATAGTGTTCGAATGAAAAAAATTCGAATGCAGTGACAGCACACATACACATATTTCGAATTTCGAACACATTTACCTAAACAAAGGAGTACAAACTGTACTCTCTTCGGCGGTTCGTTTTTGAGGCATGGATGGCGTATCTACCTTTATTTATACAGAATATCATTGGTTGTCACTCATTTAATGCTTCGTGCAGAATTGTACAGTACTCTTCTATCTACACCATTGTCATCCGTCTGCCACCTGCCCGGCATTGCTTATCCATCCAAATTGCGAGAAGGGTGCTTTCCGCTGTCGATAAATATAAACAGATGATTTAAAAAACGATCCCATACAAAGGATGCCTAGCGTCTACAGTTAGCATCACAGACATCCGAATATACAATTAGACTGGACAAGCCGCCAAGTTTATAGGCAGTCCAGTGTCGCAATTTCTTTTCGGTTCTTACCTATGAAAAGTTATTATATTTCTTGGAAAATTTACTGATTCATTGCGATGATGGCATGTTACATATTGCACGCAGGAGGCATTTTGGGAAAAAGGTATTCTACTATCGGTTGCGTCTTGACTCGTCCTCACAGGCGGTACGGCAGCCAGTGTATGCTCGTTTGAGCTTAATTTGTCGCACTTAAAAACGCGGCTTGCCCCATCTCCTGTATTGGGAAATCTGTGGTTAGCATCCTTTGTATAGCAGAGCGCCGCATCTGTCGCGTCTCAAGTGTTGCAATTGCTTTCTCGAACACCCGCAATTAGTTACATTCAAGGCAAGATTGTTGTGGTGGATGAAGTGGAATTATTCCCGAACCTCGTTGAGTATCCCCCGTTTGCTCATCGCCGAGGCGCTGCCTCTGGGCGGTGATCTCTGGGTGATCTGGAAAACTATGAATAGACTGCGGGCAGATGTTGGTTGATGCCGTGAAAATCGGGTAAGATGGGAATAGGCATGATGACTGGGTCCTGGAATCGTTAGAACTATTTCATATTATTACAAATCTGGGTTAAAAATAACGATGTGCTTACTCTCAGCTCGAAAACTCATGTTTTATGAATTTTATTAGTCTTCAAAGTTAGATGGTCAAGTCCATTTTTAAAGTACATTATTTGTCAAAAATTTGTAAACAAAAGGATAACACACATAATTTAAAGCAACTTTTGCTATTAAACCATCTGAATAAACACAAAATCTTGGAGTCATCTTTGATTCTAATCTTGATTGGGGTTGTCATTTAAGGGATGTCAGTCGGAAAATTTATTTCTCTATACATTCTTTGAAATTCTCCAAAAATTTTTGCCCAAATCAACAAAAATCGCTCTTGCCAGTCTATTTTACTGCCTTTACTTGATTATGCTGACGTTTGCTGTCTTGATGCCACAGAGGAGCAATTAAATATGTTGGAACGTCTGCAAAATCTTTTATTCGTTTTATTTTTGGGCTCAAGAAGTATGATCACGTATCGCAGTTTCGGTCTGAGCTTGGGTGGCTTCCTATTCGACTTCGTAGAAATTCACGTATTCTTTGCTTTCTATACAACGTGCTCTATAATCCTTCTTATCCCTCGTACTAAAGTGTCGTTTTACTTTTGCTCGTATTCCTGACGATCCTGTAGGTCTCACTTAAAATCAATGCTAGCTTTCCCACCGCATAAGTCGGACTTCTTTTCTTATTCCTTCTCTGTGCATGCAGTTAGATTGTGGAACTCTCTTCCATCTAGTATTCGAGACAGCCCTAGTATTTCAATATTCAAAAAACGGGTCAAGGGGTTCTATCTCCTAGCTGAAATTATTTTTAATTATGTATGTTTATGTATATATATATATTTAAATTTTGGGATGGTATGTATGTGTTTATATTTATATATCTATGTTAGTGTATGTATATATTTATATGTTTGTATATTTATATTGATGTGAGGTTTCAGGTAAACAAACTTAGTTAAATATGTATTTATGTAATAGTTTCTTTGTGTAGTTGCGCACTTTGTCTGCCTGTCTCAGTATGTTTTTTTTCCTGTTTAGGACTGCTGGAAGAAATTCCATTCGGAATAAGCAGTACCTTGTACTTTTTTTTCTCACTATATATTGTTCTGACTATTTTGTATGTGTGCATAAACAATAAATAAATAAATAAATAAATAACATTTAATATAGTTGTAGTACAAAATTCACAAACTATGCATACTAATTACTGAGGCGTGACGTCATAACTAGGTAGCCATTTGTATGAAGCGTTATGGGAAAGTCCATTAATGTGTTTTTAGAATTGAAAAATCTCTGTGAGTTTGAATGTTAACGGAGTAATTTTTTTACCAATGTTTCTATTATAATGCGGTCCATGGATATAATAGCAGAAAAAAAAATTGTCATCATCCCTATATTCCAGAGCAGTTTGTGTGACTGTGGTTCTCCTCAGACAATAGAACACCTATTGTCTTGCCGGAACTGACCCACCCTGGTGCGGTTTTTGACCTCTGGATGGGAAATGAATGTGGCCCAATATTCCTTAGAAGAAGAAGTTCCAGGCAATGGAAATTGCAAATGAATTAAGGTCCATTTCACTTACACTATCGCTACATTATTTGTATTACCTACTTACTATATGTGTGCATACTTACTCACAAAAGCTTAGTAAACTCTTGTTTTAGGAACCACCTTGTACAAACACAATTCAATCTTGTGCGCACCGTGACTGAGACAGATCTATGTTTGCGCAGCTCTCACGGTTTGTCAACTATATCCACAGACATCCGAATATACAATTAGACTGGACAAGCCGCCAAGTCTATAGGCAGTCCCAGTGTCGCAATTTCTTTTCGGTTCTTACCTGTGAAAAGTTATTCTATTACTTGGTAAATTTACTGATTCATTGCGATGATGGCATGTTACAATTGCACAGGATGGCATTTTGGAAAAAAATCGGTAATTTCTTCTAATATTCGTGCGTCTTGAGTCGTCTCACAGAGCGTAAACTGGCAGCCAGTGTATGCTCGTTGAGCTTACATTTGTCGCACTTTAAACGCGGCTTGCCCCATCTCCTGTATTGGGAAATCTGTGACTATATCCAATCCCATTTCGGTTTTAGTAATATAAATTATGGAGGCTCGATAGTTGTCGTATTTGGCAGGTTTCCTTGATGGTTACTTAAGTTAACCAACTCTCGCAATGGTCTGTGATCGCATGGATGACCGAAAATTTTAAACTCGAATGTTGAGGGCTTTTGAAGAGACGTCAAGCTTATCGTTTCGTCTCCTATGTCTATTCAACCTATCGCAGTCCACTGCTGGACATAGGTCTCTCCCATTTTGCACCAGATATCCCGGTCCTCCGCTTTTCTCATCCAGCCTCCACCAGCGACCTTTCGCAACGGTTCATCGGGTCGGAGGGCGTCCTACGCTACGCTGGCCGAGACGCGGTCTTCTACTTTAACCCTAACCCAAAAATCGTGGGTTACGTCTTTATCTTACAAAAACCATGCAATGTAGGAAAAACCTGTGACCGATGTTTTTGGCTGCTGAATTTTTTGTATTTGTCACCTACATTGTGATGGCATGTAAGGTGATCTATGAGAAAACTTTGGGGACCAAAGACTAATCTCATCATTATGGACCAAACGGAAGACAGGTTCTGCAGCCCTTGTGTAAAGAAGACTATGTAATTATTATGGACCAACGCGACGGGTTCTACAGCAAAGAATCTCATTGGAGGCCTTGGCACAAAAATTAGACGATGTGGTTTTCGTTTCATATTAGAGGACAGCAGTTTAACAATATCTTATAAAAAAAGGATAACCATCCTCTAATTTCCAACACTTTTACTTTTGCCCTAACGTCGAAAACAAAAGCAAATAAGATCTTCAAAAGAAACTAAAGCCAAAACCAAGTGTTCAAACGCAAACATAATTGGTACGGTAAAAAACTGGCGTGCAATATGGCTAGGGTTGCCAGGCGTTCGGATATAGCCGGACGTAATAGGTCATTAGACTACCTGTGCGATCAACATTTATGATCTCCGGTTCTTGAAACATCAAATTTTTACTTATCCGCTGTCTGATTAATCCGAAGTGGGTCTTGGCTTTCAAAAGCGATCTCATTAGTATCTTTGCAGACCCGGGCTACTTCACGCCAATCATTGTCCTTGAGTTCACGCAGATCAGACTTGACGACATCCTTCCAGCGATATCTAAGGCGACCTACTGGGCGTCGCCTTACTGGTTGAAGCCACGTACGCATTCGTAGGTATTCTGCGCATGACGATCCTCCTATATTGTCTGTAGACGGTCAACTTAGCAAGACGGCATGCCTTGGTCTCGCCGAGATGTTGGGCGTGGAAATTAATTCTAGTTTTAATGTGAATCAACCCACTACTGACCTTTTAATTGGGTCATAATATAAACGGAACCATTTTCTTTTTTCCACTTCACTCCATAAGGAGTTTCGGCTCTACTTTCAGCTTTCAAGACTCACAACCGTACATGAGTATCGTCTAATAACGAAAATATAATATAAAATTTCCTTAACGTACATTCCTAACAATGACGATTTCCGGCCTTTTTACTCATATGTTAGACTAAATTCGCCGGTCTGTCCGGCCATTACTAATGGCCGACTGGCAACCCTAAATATGGCGGACTGTCATCGATCATAGAGTAAACAAAGAGCGCGAGAGTTTTAGCGCCTTTCAGCTTCCTGATATTGTGTAAAGGAAATATTAAAGAAACGCTTGTATTTTTTTATTAGTTCGGCCTTTATTACATTTTTTATTTATGCTTTATAGTATTTTAGTAAATAACTCGGCTTTATGGTCGTATCATCATTATCAGCTTATTAAACGTCCCACCGAGGGGCACGAGCTACCCGTATAGGGTGATTAGGCCTTAGTCGTCACGCGGGCCCAGTGCGGATTGGACGACTTCACACACAACCTTCGAATCTCTTCGCAGGCGTGCATGAAGTTCGCAGGTTTTCCTCACGATGTTTTCTTCACGTAAAGCGTCGATAACGTACATTTATTTGCGAAAATTCGAAAACACATTGTACGTGTCGGATTTGAACCTCAGCCCTCCGGTAGAAAGGCGACAGTCTACACCATTAAGCCACCGACGCTCCATTATGGTCGTATATCGTATATATATCTCTTAATCCCGTGTTCTAAAACGAGACTCAAGCGTTGGTCTTCACTTAAGTAGAGTGTGAAAGATTTTATACGTAAAATAGCACATCCCTTTCTAACTCAATTAAGTAAAGATCTAAACTTTGAACATTGACAAATTACGATGACACATTCTATTTTTTTTGTGTACTTGAAACTTCAAGGGTTAAACAATAACATAAGTAATTGTTAATATCGAAAAAATATTGTTATAAAAATACCGATTTTAATTTAAAAAAGCCTTGATCGTGCTAGATCTAGCCCCAAAAGGGCTTAGGTGCAGCACTGCAGACTAAAACGGTCTAGTAAAAATTTATGTTCCTAGTGACATTTCTATTATTTGTACTGTGAATCGTTTACATGTCATGTTAACTATCATGAAAACTAAATATTTGGTATAACCTGAACACAGGACTCCATCTCTATATAGCACGTCGTTCCAAATACAATTTACTCTTTATCAAAGGTATCCGAAGGAGTATTTGCCAAAGGTTTTCCTAGCCCTCAAATGGACAGTATCCTCGATAAACAAGACCTACAAATTAACACCGTTTGTGTGTGTGTTGATTTGACCCCAAGTGTTGTACGGCATTCGATTATATTGGATTATCCTGTTTGATTTGTATTTAAATAGAATTTGGTTCTGGTACATTATGTTATTTTGGGAAAACGATAGAAATTCGATTTTCTTTACGGAGTTGTAGCCTGCTCCTCAATCTAGCGGAAAGCTTTGAACTGGTGAAAGTCGTGAAAGTAACATGTTCATGATCATCTTTGTGCCAACAGTAACTGTGTTGTTTTCGATGTTTAGATTTTCTAGACTAGACTTAACTGATATACTTTGGAAAGTTAGTAATAAATAAATAAATATCCACTGACATTCGCCATCAAGCCCCAATTTAAGCGTGAAGCTTGTATTACGGGTTCTTAACATGATAAATACTTATATACATTTTTGTAAATAAATACATATTATACATAGAAAACACCCCGACCAATACAATCAGACATGTTCA
Organism: Leucinodes orbonalis; assembly: GCA_019425675.1. Taxonomy (NCBI): domain Eukaryota; kingdom Metazoa; phylum Arthropoda; class Insecta; order Lepidoptera; family Crambidae; genus Leucinodes; species Leucinodes orbonalis. The sequence goes on from PQWD01009351.1 coordinate 41,349, forward strand.
TGCACACAAATGTTTGTTCTGCCCGGGGATGGAATCCGGAACCCTTGTAGTAGTCGACGTCTCAACCATTACACCAAATGGGTCGTCCCTTAATAGTAATAATCATAATGTGCCCAATGCTTTGTTGTTCTTTTTTTCTTTAAATGGTGCCTTCGTAGTGATTGATAAATCACCTACTCAAACATTACATGTACAAACATTTTGTTGCAAGAACTTCAAACTATAGGATCTCGAATTTTCTATCATAAACAAAGCATTGACGTCACGTGAAATAAATATTCGAGATGGAATTGGAAGGTAATGGCTCATGCAAAAACTGTTTCCAGGAGAACAAAGCGCCACAATCGAAAACAACCATTCATGCCCAACGCCTCGCCAGTGTTCAGTGAGGCAACAATAGATTCAATTTGGAGGTCTTTGTAGCCTATCCCTTAAACAAGCTTTTGTTTGGCCCTGATAGATCAGCGTTGCCCGTTGAAAGATGGCGGGAAATTAGCAAATGCTGCAAAGGTCTGCCATGGAATTTATTAGAAAATTAAAATTGGAACGAATATAATTTTAATTTCACTTTGAAAACATAGACTCTCTCTCTCTCTTCAACCTATCGCAATCAACTGCTGGACATAGGTCTCCCCATTTTCGCCAGATATCCCGGTCTGCTCCAACGGCCATCGGTTCTGCGTCAAACGTGACAGCCACTGCCACTTTAACTGATGATCCGGCGGGCTATGTCGTAACTTTAGTTCTCTACAAATCATCTTATCTTATCCCTAAGAGACTCCAAGCATAGCTCGCTCCATTGAAAACATAGACAATCTTCTTTATTTGAAGATCGAAAATGTTTAAGTTCCGTGGGATCATCAAGCAGTTTATAAATCCCGGAAAGTGAGAATTTAGATCATTCATATTTAGTAAAAAAAATGTATTTAAAAGATTTGCTTGAAAATTAAACATGTCAAAGTCGAAATTCTCAAACAGTGTGCACATACCGAAGAACCTACAACTATTTGTCATCAAACTATTGCCACGTCATGTATTTGAAATACGATTTCACAACAAACATATTTCGATCAAACTGTCAAGTAATAATTAAACAAATAATTGGTACGTACACTCGTACATATCTTAAATATTAACTTTCTAAATTTGTTTTATTAGCATAAAATAAACTGATTTACCAAATCAACTGCTTAACATTTTTTTGAATTAATTTCTAACGTGTACATTTCACCGAAAATCTCTCAAACTTGAACAGCTACAAACTCGTCTCAGGAAATTGGCTCGAATGACATCACGTCCGCCGGCAAATAATGAGGCTAAGTTTATTTGCAAGTTTAACAGTATTTATGATGTGACGAATCGTTTTTCTGGAATGTTATTCTAGAAGGGCAAGAGGGATATTTTCTTTAGCAACTCACGATACCACTTAATTTTAATGATTACCTTTGCATATATGTTCGATGTAGCCCGTATTCTAGAACAAAACTCAATGGTGATCTTTTAAATTGAGTTAAGTATTAGACGTTAAAGAAAGGGATAGCGCTATATACGATAAATAGCGGCATCTCTTTCTATCTCTATTTAAGATCAATGCTTGAGACGCCCTAAGCCGAGGTTCGAGTCCCGTTCGGGGACGCCCTTAGGCACGTTGTGTAAATTTTAAGGCTGAGAGCCATCTGCGCTCGCCAATTGCCCGGTGAAGCTGTAAAGGCCATCTGCGGCCAACAGCAGTAGCCAGTTCGAAAAAAAATCTCGTTTTAGAATACGGGCCTTGAAATAGCAAACTTCTAAACCAGCACTCCAGAAAAACATGGGATGTTACAAAAAATGACTTTTCCCCCAGCAATTAACACGTCCCCGCATTAATTAGAGATAACGCCAACTCCGTTACAATTTTATAAAATTTGCAAAAGGTCAGCACTTTAGCATGGCTGAGAGTTAGCCCAATTAATTTGGTCCTTCGCAGTAATTTATCTTGCCGTTTTTGGATAAGCTCCTTGATAACCACTGAGGTGATTATGGCAGTGCATCGAAGCATTTTCAAAGGATTGTGTTTAGTTAAAATATTGAATTGAAATTTCGAAAGGACGATACTAGACGGCCCGTTAAAGAACTGCCACACTAAGGGTTTTGGTTTCGAAACCCGGGCAGTTAAAACATTTGAGTGCATCAACATGTCTATATGTCATATTCATACCTTCAAACAAAGCATTAGCCTGTAATATGGGTACAATGATGTAAAAAGTATGGACTCGTGATATGCTCACAAAATAATCGAAAAAGTGTTTTCCATGCAGTGACAGCACACATACACATATTTCGGATTTCGAACACATGTACCTAAACAAAAGAGTACAAACTGTACTCTCTTCGGCGGTTCGTTTTGAGGCACGGATGGCGTATCTACTAAACAGCGGATAAACATACTTGTGTTTGTTTTTTTGTAAATACATACATATCAAAAAAAGAAAAACCCAGACCAATACATACAGATATGTTCATGCCCACAAATGTCTGGACTGCCCGGGGATCGAACCCGGAACCCTTGGTGAAGTAGCCGACGTTTCAACTTTACCCTTACCCCAAATGAGTCGTTAATAGATTGCCTATTTTTCGAGGTCATACTTGTATATAGGTTATATATCACTTCGTTACATCATTCGATTTAAATAAGTTTTAACTCAGCAGTTTAAACGAAGACGCGGGTAATAGCGTTAGCCCAATGTAAATATTCCATGCGGACGAAGTCGCGGTCGGAAGCTTGATAAAAGGAAGAATAACTTCGTCCACAGAACAATGTAAGGCGCAAATTCATGAACTTGCCTTATTTACGGATTAGTTGCGGCTGTTGACGAAATTATTTTTATCCACTGCCGAGCGCGTTCAAGCGTACCATTACCGTGACCTACTTCGGATGTTTGTTTGGAAATGTATTTATTTCGTGTCTGAGAACTTCACTCTATGCCATAATAAATCATAAGAGTAGCTCCTGAGTTTCTTGCTGGATTCTTCTCAGTGGAAAACTACCTCCCGAACCAGTGGTAGCTTCATTTGATATTCATTAGTGTTCTGTAAGGACCTAACCTTAAAAAACACTTCATTTTCATAAGATTCGGTAACACTTAACGAACTGTTTAGATCCTGCCGAACTGATGATCGTATCGCCGCTTCCGCGAATGGGTTTGTCGATGTGTGTAGGACCGTTTTGACCCCACACTTGATAAATTAATCAAAACACAGTCTGCTGCTGGACATAGGTTTATCCTATTCTAGCTAAATATGATAATGTGACCAATATTAGGCCACTTTGATCGCCCTTTATTTTGAAGGTGATCCAGAGGTGAGGCGACGAAGATGGACAGTTCGGGCAAGACAGTGGGTGTTCCATTGTCTGAGGGGCACAACCGTCACACAGAATGCTTCTGTCATATCCCCATCTTACACGATTTTCACGACACCGACCAGCACGTGCTCTCAGTCTATTCAATGTTTTCCATACCACCCAGGGGAGATAATCGCCCGGAAGTAACTCTTCAGTCAGTCAGGGAACACCGCGCCCACCTCGAAGAGGTTTATCCTATTTTGCGCTAGATATCCTGACCCTCTGCATCCCTCATGCAGCCACTTTCGCAAGTCGTCAGTCCATTGGGCCAGAGAGCGTTCCACGCTACATTTGTCAAGCTGCGGTCACCACTCCAAAACTCATCTGCATTTAGTTAATTTTTATAAAATCATTAATGAAGAGAAACATTCCTTAGTTTTCACTGTCATATAAAACGACCTTCTTTTTTACTCTAGATTGCTCTTAATTTGCCCACCTTTGCTCTCTTTGTTTCTAAGGCGTAAAGATGGCGTTTAAAGTCTCGTTCACCCTTTTCACATACCCTTCGTCCATTGTGAGTTACGTCACGTCCGTGACCTTTCAAATCGCTTGTTGTACCCACTCGAAACACGTCTATTCTGTTTTATGAGATGAATTGAATATGAAAATTTTATTACCGTTTACTGTTACGGAAGGAATGTGGGTTGGTTAATTTCAAATTAGAGTACATTTTTACTGTGACCTATTAACTGACGTATTTGTGTATTAATGTTCGTTACAAAAAGAGTATGTGAATGATGCCAGTAAAACTACTTATGAGTGTGTCATAATAATCATTATAAGCTCATTTAACGTCCCACCGAGGGGCACGAGCCTACCCGTAAGGGTTAGGCCTTAGTCGTCCACATGAGCCCAGTGCCGATTGGCCGACTTCACGCACAACCTTTTAATCTCTTCGCAGGCGTGCGCAGGTTTCATTACGATGTTTTTCTTTACCGTAAGAGCGTCGGATAACGTACATATCATTTCGAAAATTCGAAAACATATTGACACATGGCGAGATTTGAACCTCAGCCCTCCCGGTAGGAGGGCAACAGTCCACACCATTGAGCCACCGACGCTCGTCATAATTATAATAGATATGAAAACAATGGTTAAATGTAAGTCAAACTCACGCATGAAGGGTTTGCAACCAATGAAATCTTATCTTTTGGTTTCCATAATCATCAGCACAATATCCGTCCCCAACGAGGGGCACGAGCCTACCCGTAGGGTGTAATGTATGGGCCTAAGACTTCCACGTGGGCCCAGTGCCAATTGGCCGACTTCACGCGCAACCTTTGGATCTTTTCGCCGGCGTGCGCAGGTTTTATCACGATTTTAACCTTCACCATAATTTGTTGCTAGAAATCAGAAGTATATAATCGACAAATATGTCAGAATTTTCAGCTATCACAATTAATGAAGCACAGCCGTTTAGTTATTATACTTTTGTAAAAGGTACAGATAGGGTTTTGATTTTATAATTTTGGTATGAAACCCTACAAAACGCATCCCAAATAACCTCTCCAAACGATTCCTGCCACAGACATCAGAATATACATTAGACTAGACAAGCCGCCAAGTTTATAGGCAGTCCCGGTGTCGCAATTTCTTTTCGGTTCTTACCTGTGAAAAGTTATTATATTTCTTGGTAAATTTACTGATTCATTGCGATGATGGCATATTACAATTGCACAGGATGGCATTTTGGAAAAAAACGGTAATTTCTTCTAATATTCGTGCGTACTCGTCTCACAGAGCGTAAACTGGCAGCCAGTGTATGCTCGTTGAGCTTACATTTGTCGCACTTTTAACGCGGCTTGCCCCATCTCCTGTATTGGGAAATCTGTGATTCCTGCTAAGAGGAACGCCGGTTCATTAAAAGTGTCAAAAGAAGCTAGTAATTATCTTGTTATCACAGATAATGAAGAAAACTTGATACTTTAATGAAGTTCAGTCACCTTTGTCTTTATTTCTAAGGATATTCAATATTAAATCATCTTAATTAGTTATGACAGTTTAGTTCTATAAGATACCTACGTACCTACCTTATTTATTATAATATTTAAGAATAATTTGCTTTCCTCCCGTGTCATGTTTTCTTTGTTCGTTTTTAAAATCATAGATATAGGATATAAAGCGCGCTAATTCTAAATCTATGGTTAAAAGAGTAAAGGTTTGTTTTTTATATCCGTTCATACGTAAACGTGCGCTGACACGTTATGAGATGTTTAGAGTGGAAGTGTAGTTTATGGAGTGTTTAACAAATTAATTAATGGGAAACACAAATTATACAAAAATGAAAATATAAGATTGATGTTGTTTTCCCACTTCGATTTTGACATTGTAAAGATATTGTGGACAGACAGTTTAACAGTGTAAATTTTTATGATCTGTCAAAACAATTCGATTCATTTAATAATTCATACTCATGGGTAATTCAGGGTTGGTAAATGTCAAAACATAATCTAAACAACAGGTACAAACCATAGGTATAGAAAGCGTAGCGCGCTAATTCTAAATCTATGGTACGAATTATTAAGTAATTAAGTTTATGTTAGTGAAATATTAATAAATATCCACTGATATTCAACATCGCCATCTTGTCCGAAACTTAACAATTTACCTGTAATATGATTACTAAAGAACGGATAAACATACTTATTTATTTATTTTATTCATTTAAAACTTTAATGCACACTATAATATTGTTACGAGCTGGGGGTTCAGGATAAATTATTGCCAAACATGAAGAATAACACGGTAACACACTTTATTAATAAACCACTATAAATTAAACACAACACTAATTACAATTACACTCTCACTAATAAGTCAATTCACGCACGCACAATAATCACTTGTTAACTCTTCACAATGTTATATCACACTCGACGATCCCTTAGATATCGCTGTATCACTCGCTTCTTCCTTGTAGTCGCAGGTACTTCGCTCTTCGTTCGCTCTTGAGTAGAACACAAGACTGCCGGCGCCTTATATACTGTCCGCCGCTAAGCTCGAAGCGTCGACGTCATTCTACATAGTTCGCGAAATATCAAGAATATACTAGACTCTTTGTTATTTGACAATTCGCATGTCATACTCTATGGTCACATATTAGCCGCTATATTTAGTGTCATTTTAATTACGTCAATTTGTAACAATATAATGTACAAAGGCGAACTTACATACATTTTTTTTGTAAAAACATACACATTATACAAAGAAAACACTGAGACCAATACAAATAGACATGTTCATGCACACAAATGTGTATTGCCCGGGGATTGACCTTCACCACATCATCAAAAATAATGAACTGAAATGATGCAATTTTATTGCCTTTTTGTTATAAAAAATAGATTTTAGTAGCAATGGACAATCATAATGCTGAGCTCAGTGATACGATATTATGTATATGTAAAGGTAAATACGCCATCCGTGCCTCAAAACGAACCGCCCAAACAGAATATAGTTTGTAGGCTTTTGTTTAGATAAATGTACGTTCATTCGAAATATACGTGTATGTATCCTGTTGCTGTATTCGGAACACTTTTTTCGATTGTTTTGTGAGCATATCACGAATCCATACTTTTAACATCATTGACTGGGCTGAAATACATTTTGAATTTATTACTAAGCTTTTCACATATTTACTGAGATAACACTCAATATCATAAACACTCATATTTCATTTTAAATTACCTGATACTGGTTTTATACAATAAGCTTTCAGAAGTTGTTAGTAAAACTTGCGTATTTTAAGAAAAAAACACTTCTAAGATTGAGTGCAAGTCCGAACTGACTGGAAACTTTATATTACTTGGAACTAGTTGTTGACTGGCCCCGTGAAAGATTATCGGGCTCATAAAATAGTTAGTGACGTCATAGTAGCGGTTTTATTATCTTTTGAGTATAAACCGTATAAACCGTCGGTGGCTCAATGGTGTGGACTGTCTCGTTCCTACCAGGAGGGCTGAGGTTCAAATCCCGCCACATACCAATGTGTTTTCGAATTTTCGAAAATATATGTACGTTATCCGACGCTCTTACGGTGAAGGAAAACATCGTGAGGAAACCTTCATGCACGCCTGCGAAAGATTCGAAGGTTGTGTGTGAAGTCGTCCAATCGCACTGGGCCGCGTGGACGACGAAGGCCTAATCACCCTATACGGGTAGGCTTGTGCCCCTCGGTGGGGACGTTTAATAAGCTGACGATGATGATAAACCGTTGACCTAAAGGAGCTGTGTGTATAAGGACATCTGCGTAAGAACTGCAAAGATTCTTGCACGAAAGCTTCCTTTAAAAGGGAAGTTTTGGACTATTTTCGTTCGAATAGTTAATGTGTTTGCTTATTAATTTTTATATATTTATTATATTATTATTTATATATATTTAAGTTATATTTGTATATCTGGGGGCACGGCAGTGCCCCGCCAAGTCGAGCGCGAAGCAAACACTGCCGTACCATCCTTTACAGGATCCATTTCGCCGCATTTTCAGGCCCCGATTTGAGAACCTTTGGAGCGCTGAAATTTTCGTCATCTAGTAAAATATAATAACTTACTTTAAATCCAAAATTTCAAGTCTGTAGGTCATTTAGTTCCGACGTTAAGCGAAAGCAAAGTTTTGCATTTTTGACAGACACTCACTCACTCACTCACTCATGATCATCAAAATAGAACTAGTACTTCCCATTCTCAGAAAGCTGAAATTCGGTACAGAGTTAGGGTTTAATGGCGACTAAAGGGAAAACTATGAAAACTTCGAAAATCGAAGATCTGGATTACCTGGTGACCCTGCTTAGATAACAAAATCATCAAAGAACTAGTACTTCCCATTAAACACAGAGCTGAAATTTGGTACAGAGTCAGGGTTTAATGGTTACATAAAGGGAAAACTATAATAACTTGGATAATCGAAGATCTGGAGTACCTGTGACCCTGCTTAGATAACAAAGAGCCAGCCAAACTATAAGAGATTGACATACCGCCTTTAAACAATATATATTTAACATGGTGGGCCCTTCATCCGATGTCAAAATCGGGGGGCACGGTAGTGCCTCCGAAAGTCGAGCGCGCTAGACCAAATACAAAGCATGTTGGTGCACACAAATATTTGTAGATACTGCCCGGGGATCGAACCCGAACCCTTGGTGTAGTAGCGACGTTTCAACCATTACACCCAATGGGTCGTCTAATATTCCTTTCAAGTTTCTACAAAAAGAAGTAAAATCCCACCAAAAAACATTCTGTAAAAATCTAGCAAGTCCGATGAGCTGCTTGATTATCTCTAAAAAGTAATGAAATCAAGACAAGACGTGCCAAGTCTAAGGTTCCTTACTGCAATTAATTAATTATTATGGTTAATGTTGTGTGACTTGGCCGTTGAAACATTCTTTATACGTTGTGGCTTTATCAAGCCTACAATCGATGGGCTATTGAATCACCGTTTTCCAAGGGCAAATTTGTACCGTCAATGGGTAGCGTTCTGGTGACAGATTGGTGCAATGGTGTCATGAAGCACTAGTTTTGTATCCTTGTGTACTCTTCAACGGCAAGTCACACACATCAACCATAATAATTAATTAATTGCAGTAAGGAACCTTAGACTTGGCACGTCTTTGTCTTGATTTCATTACTTTTTAGAGATAATCAAGCAGCTCCATCGAGACTTGGCTAGATTTTTTACAGAATGTTTTTGGTGGGATTGTCTATATTGATATATGTATTTATATCTATTTTATTGTATATTTATATATATTTGTTTTAAGTATAAGTATTTGAGTTTTTTTTTTAGTATCGTTTTTAGTTTCTTTAAACCTTCTTTGTTCTTTTTTTATAAAGTTTCTTTATTAATTTTTTACCGCACCTATTATTAATTTTCTGCATGGCCTTGTGGTAAACTGGTAGACAATGCCTCTAGGCATTAAGTTCGCCCTTATACTGTCTTTTTGTATAGTGCATTAAGTTTAAATAAATAAAGATCTTAAAGCGATCTTATACTTCCCACCTCACCAGCGTCTCCAGCTTTATAAGGCATAAGTGCGTCCACATATTAAATATTGCTCGCATCACACACACACACACAACACGCAAAAGACATTTATTCACACTTACACCGACGTTGCCTCATTACCACATACACACTACCTCCCGTTCTACGTATCGTTCGCCGTTGCTAGATGTTTAAAGTACCTACCTAATATCATAATTTTAATTACTATTTAAAAATTTATGTATTTTTTTTTTCCAAATTTGTTAATTTTTCCCAGTAACATTGTCTACTCAACTTACTGTAGGAACATTAAAAATTGATAAGAAACCTAGGGTGGAAGACGGTTACAGCTGTGACTCAGTGTATTCTAGTACAGCTGTCAACGCTAAACTCTTACGTGATCTGTAATTAATTTAAGTTGTTCCTATTGTTTAGACTAAGAGATCATTGTTAACTGGAATTATCAAATAAAAAACTTAAACTAATAAAAACTTATCTTTGGGCTGGAGCTCAAGTCGCTTCTTCTTCTTGACCGCATATAACGTGTAATGGATTGTCACTTATATCAGTCATTGTTATGTCACATTGGGAATAAATGATGTAACAGTTACATCGAGTTATTTCATTCAAGGAATCAAAATCACCGGTTGTCTTCACTCTTTGGCCTTACGCAGAGACATTGCAAGTCTTTGAAAGAGAGATTTTTTTATGTTAATTATACATATATATCCATCACATTGTAGTGTGTATAGACGGCCTCCCTCACACATATGTATTAAGTTAGTAATTAAGTAGCTGTAAGTTATTAGATTTAAGATTAACATTACATGAAGTGCGCACTCAATACGTGTCTCATTTAGTTACCCATTGCATGGCGACCCTGCAGTGCTGCTGTGCTATGTGTAAGAGTTGGAAATTATATTGAAACAATAAGGCGAACTGTTGGCGATCTCTATTGCGAAGAAATAATGATGATGTTGCTGGACTCTGAGAGACGTTGAGGTCGGCGGAAGACACTAAATTTGTGATTCATCATCAGCTCATTAAACGTCCCCACCGAGGGGCATGAGCCTATCCGTATAGGGTGATTAGGCCTTAGTCGTCCACGCGGGCCCAGTGCGGATTGGACGACTTCACACACAACCTTCGAATCTCTTCGCAGGCGTGCCTGAAGGTTTCCTCGCGATGTTTTCCTTCACCGTAAGAGCGTCGGATAACGTACATATATTTTTCGAAAATTCGAAATACATTGGTACGTGTCGGGATTTGAACCTCAGCCCTCCCGGTAGGAAGGCGATAGTCCACACCACTGAGCCATCGACGCTCTAAATTTGTGAAGAAAGAAGATATTGATGCTTATGGCGGATGATGTACGAAGCTGCTGGCTGCCGGGAGCGACGGAGTCAGAGGTTCGTGCAGCCGGGGCATTAGTGAGTGTTGTTTGTGACTGAAGTAGACTAAAAGAACATAACACGGAGTAATAATGATGATTTTTTTTTTATTTGAACTTTAAAAATTTTAACAATTTAAAAATGTAATATTAAGACTTTTAATTTTTTTTATAATTATGGCCACAAATTACCCATTGCAACATGTGACAAAATAACAAACAACATAATAACACAAAATTTAAATAAACATCATATACATTATATAGTAACGTAATGTTTTGTAATGGTAATAGAGATCAAATTATATCTCTATTACCATTACAAAACGTGTAACGTCTACGTACTACGACTAGTGCTTGCATTCGAATCTTAATTTTTGAATAAATCGGCACATTTGGCGTCCCTTACAGGCACAAATCGGGATGCATCCCCAGACCCCTGCAAATCGGGACACCTGGCAACACTTAGTGTAATGGTTAACGTCGCCTACTGCACCAAGGGTTCCGGGTTCGACCCCGGGAAGTGGACCCCTATATTCCAAGAGCTTCTATTTGGCCAAAACGACCTAATTCAATAATAACCTAGTTAGGGACCACCATTCACATTAATACTTAACATAAAAGGACAAAAAACCTATTAAATGACGCTTTTGTCGGAAACACAAAACCTGGCGTTGAAAGCTAATAGCCCTCCAAGACAAAGGCTCGTGCCATTCCTGTCTTTCGTTTGACACCTTTTAATTCGACCTCGGCTGGCTAAAACGCGTCTCGGTGACATATAAAGGAAAAATGCCAAGTTCATTACCGAAAGCCTTTGGGGTAAGGTTCAAAATTCCATGTTTTAAACACGGTGAGGCAATAAGTACGGTGATGAATCGGGGCTTACATGGTCGGTTTCAATTCCAAAATTGATGGATGGAGGGTATATTTTATTAATTACGGTAGAATGTACACAGCGCTATCTGTAATATGGGTTTCAAAATAACTAATAGACATACCTACTTATATATCATCATCAGCTCATTGACGTCATGTTTTAAAAAACGACACTGTGGCCTTTCACGTCCCACTATTGGGCATAAGCTTTCCCACAAAGTATTACAATGTAGGTTTAAAGTATTTTTGCATGTGAAATAATTATTTACAAGACGTACGAGTTATGTACAAAAAAATATATATAAGTTATATACAAAGTGAAATTCGAAACAGTTGAATAAATTTCAGCGCCTGACGACGTCACTTTACATGTCGCGTGTTATTTAACTCTTAGCGTTTCACTTTAGCTGTGATGGCAACTGACGCGTGACGTCACTTTTGTTTCTACAAACGTAGCGCTTAATGAATAATTGTTAGTTATATTTTAATGATAGTTTTCTTTATTTATGATAATATGGTTATGGTGGTGTAGATTTGGTTATTTTTTTTCTCCTTGTAAAAATAAATAAACTAATCATTATATTTTTAATTGGGTCAATATTAACCTCAAAAAATGTGTAGGTATAACGACGGTAATAAAGTTTTCAAATTTTATACTTATTGGTTACACCAGTTAAATGTAACATTTTGTATAAAAATCTCAGAACTCAAACTCAAAATATCTTTATTCAAATGAATCTTTTACAGATTATTCTTTTGAATAACATGGATATAACTACTATGGATGTGCATGAACGACATTTAATACTACGATATGATTCGTAGCAGTATTCGTAGTGCATTATAACTACGAGCGAAAGTTGTTACAACGTCTCTTTCTCTCTTCAAACTATCGCAGTCCATTGCTGGCCATAGGTCTCCCCCATTTTGCGCCAGATATCCCGGTCCTCCGCTTTCCTCATCCAGCATCCACCATCGACCTTTCGGAAGTCGTCGGTCCACCAGTCCGGGCGTCCTACGCTACGCTTTCCAAGACGCGGTCTCCACTCCAGAACTCGTCTGCTCCAACGGCCGTCGGTTCTGCGACATACGTGACCGGCGCAATACTACGATAAGATTCGTAGCAACAATTCGTACTGCATTATGACTACGAACGGACGATGCTACGATGTAGCCATAGTAAAGTGACTTTTGAGTAATAAATATTACATTGTGGCGACGATGACGCAGAAAGCAACAAGTTTAATAATAACTTGAACTTTAATCTCATGGAAAGCAATTTCGTGGTTTAAATTATGACTTTGTAAACTTTGGGTATCCATGGCCAAATACATTTAGGTGTAAGTATACATTTTACGATAATTAACCTTAATGTGATCAAATATCTTAAACTTAAAATCACAAAATATTTATTCTATTTACGTAAATAAAAACGCTCATGAATGTTAAATTATTATCTTCCGCCGTGTCTATTTTATCCACTGAGAAAAATCCAGCAAGACACCCAATAATAAGGACGACCGGAATATCTAACGCAAAATTAAGGAGATATAGTATGTTTTGCAATGGATTGCAAATGGATAGAGCGTCGGTGGCGCAATGGTGTGGACTGTCGCCTTCCTGCCGGGAGGGCTGAGGTTCAAATCCCGACACGGACCAATGTGTTTTCGAATTTTTGAAAATATATGTACGTTATCCGACGCTCTTACGGTGAAGGAAAACATCGTGAGAAAACCTGCGCACGCCTGCGAAGAGATTCGAAGGTTGTGCGTGAATCCGCACTGGGCCCGCGTGACTAAGGCCTATAGGTACTCCCTTTTCGGGTAGGCTCGTCCTTTTTGGTGGGGACGTTTATGAAACTGATGTTTTTTTTTATTATTAATAAATTTACATCTACAGACTCATGGTCCGTACTCTTTTTAGTTTAAGATTATTTTGTAAAATTATTATAATATTATGTTAGTGCTCCGCGCATGAGGCAAAAGAATTGGTTAAAGGGGGAATGGGATAACAGTCATAATTAAAATAACTAAATATTTACATTAGGTAAAGTAGGGGGGTGAATAATATAAAATAAAGGGAATAAATAACATCATAAATACTCTCTCTCTCTCTGTTTTATATTTATGTAATTTATATATGTTTAACATTAGGCACGTCAGTAAAACGCGTCTCAACATTTTGCCTTTACAGCGGTTTTATAGCCAAATCGTAAAACGGGAAATCACGAGTGTCTTTTTATCTTTTTAGGGTTCCGTATCTCAAAAATAAAATACGTAATCTTTATATAGTGAGCTAACTCTGTTGTCTGTTTGTCAAGACCTTTTTTCTCAAGAGCACGTGGAGGTATCGAGCTGAAATTTATATTGAATACAGGTTCACACTGTTTTAAGGAGCTGTGAAAAGAATGTAACATCTAGGCAAAGATGCCTAAAAGTCAAAAGATACTGAAGTTTGTATCATCCACACTCGCAAGAGGTTAAAAAAAATACTGAGTTTTTCCCGTTAGCTCAGATTTTTTTTTGCAAACGAGCAGGCGGCTCATCTGATGGTAAATGACGCCGTCGCCCATGTACACTTGCAATACCAGAGGGTATAGTTATACTCTAAGGCATTTTTTTCTTAGAGAATCATAGAAAATGGTAACTAAGTAACATCTTTTAGTACAGGTGAAGAAAATTATTGGGCTATTTAGTGTTCACCTATGTCGCAGAACCAATGGCCATTGGAGCAGTTGAGTTCTGGAGTAGAGACCGAGTATTGTCATACACACATGTTGTGTTGTGAGCATATCACGAATCTATACTTTTTACATAATTGAGCGCAAGACGCCACCGGTCCAATGGTCCGCGGACTTGTGAAGTACCGCTATTAAACTGAAATTCAAATTAGACATAATATCTTGAAGCTGTAACAAAATAAAACTCTATGGCAAGGCAATAAAATAGCCTGGTTTACACGGAACCGTCTGTGCGCAAGTCCGTCTCGCACTTAGCTGTTTTTTTTGTTGCGGTGCCGATATTACTAACAGGGTTTAAAGGGACGCATTCACTTTAAGTGGACATGTATGTATCTTCGAGGACATCGCGGTACTTAAGACTGGCTAATGACACGTTTATGGGGTATAAAGACAAAAAAAATACTAGGTGGTAGACTCGGTACTGAGTCGTCTAGGCAGGTACTACTGCAGTGCCAGATACCGTCCCGTGAAATATGTGTTTTTCAATTCTGTCTTCTTCTTTGCGTGTCGAAGGCAAACACACATTCAAATTTTAGCGGCTCCGAAACAATGATGTAAAAAAGTATGGATTCGTGATATGCTCACAAAACAATCGAATAAAGTGTTCCGAATGCAGTGACAGCACACATACACATATTTCGAAGCAGCCACAGTGACAGCATTATCCGATGCTGAACTTTTGTGTTTCGGGATGAGGGCACTGTAGCCAGTGAAATTACTTGGTATAAATAGACCTAACATCTGTGGTCTCGGGTGACGGGCGCAGTGCGGTGTTGATGGAAAAAAATAACCGTCTATCAGTTGTTGGTCCATCAAGGCCGCTCTATCATGGTTAGGCGTATCATTTACCATCCGATGAGCGTCTTGACTGACCTGTACACTTGGTAACATTAAAGTTAAATCCGCCCATAACCAGGCTGTGTCATAGGCCGGTTGATGTTGACGATAAAAATTGTCTAAGAGTAAAAATGGTTAAGAGGACCCGTGTGGTGTAATGGTTTAGTTGTTGGCTTCAACACTAAGGGTTTCGAGTCCTTTCCCCGTGTAGAACTAACTTTTGTGTGCGTGAAGATACTTGTAAATAATAGTACGGGTCTGGTTATTTATATATATTTTTTTATAACATAGGGAGGCAAACGTTAGAGCGTCGGTGGCTCAATGGTGTGGACTGTCACCTTCCTACCAGGAGGCCTGAGGTTCAAATCCCGACACGTACCAATGTGTTTTCGAATTTTCGAAAATGTATGTACGTTATCCGACGCTCTTACGGTGAAGGAAAACATCGTGAGGAAACCTTCATGCACGCCTGCGAAAAGATTCGAAGGTTGTGTGTGAAGTCGTCCAATCCGCACTGGGCCCGCGTGGACAACTAAGGCCTAATCACCCTATGCGGGTAGGCTCGTGCCCCTCGGTGGGGACGTTTAATGAGCTGATGATGATGAGGGAGGCAAACGAGCATGCAGTTCACCTGATGGAAAGTGTCACCGCCGCCCATGGACATTTGCAACAGCTGAGGTCGCAGGGATGCGCTGCCGGCCCTTTATAAATATGTATCTTGATAAAGTATATTAAAAAAAATAGCATGCTCATATTATTAGCGAGAGCGACCGTCGATGGCTTATTGGTGTGGACTGTTGACTTCCGATCTGGAGGGCGCAGATTCAAACGCCGGCACGTACCGACGTCATTCAAAATTTTCGAAATTATATGTATTTTATCCGATGCTCTTACGGTGAATAAAATCATCGTGAGGAAACCTGCGGCCTGCGAAGAGATTTAAAGGTTGTGTGTGAAGTCGGCCAACCTGCACTGGGCCCGCGTCAACAACTAAGGCTAGGCTCGTACCCCTCACTGGAAACGTTTAAGGAGCTGCTGATGATGATGATGATGAATTTTTATAGATTGTTATACAAGCTCGTAACTTCAATTAAGGTTAAATGACACTGTTTAAATATCAGCGAATATATATTTATTAAGAATAAACGGGAAAAAATTGAATAAAGAAACTTTAACTTTGTGATCTTACTCTGGGATTTTAACTTTTGGACCGCCAATGACGCCTTAAGGCACCAGTCACAATTAATTTTCTATTGTGTCCGGATTTCTAGCGTTTAATGGGTTAACCCACGACGCAGCTATCTATAGTCAATGCTTATCCTAGTGGTGTAGTACCATCACGACGCCATAATTTGAAAGAAAGAAATAATTTATTATTTTTAGACATTTCAACACAAACCGAATAAAATGTATTAAAATAAAATAGAGAAATATAAATAAAATATGTAAACAAGATCACACCTCTGTGCTACGATGTCCAAAATAATTGACATGTTGATAAATTCATTATTTTTACGTTTATATAATTAGTAAGAACATTTAAGGCCCGTATTGTAAAAAGAGACTCAAGCGTTGATCTTTAATTAAATATAGTTAGAAAGGCATAGCGCTATATACGGCTAATAGCACATCTCTTTTTCACTCTATTTAAGTTAAAATCAACGTTTGAGTCTTGTCTATAATACAGGCCATAGTGTTGCACAATATTTTTAATGCCGTATCCAATTATAATTCCCTTGCGGTCTATTAAAAGAGCAAAAAAAAAGTATACAATATGCCTCGTCCTTGTACAGTAATGTACCGTACTGCCCTATCACGGCTGAACTGCGACCAAATGTACTGACAAATCGGTATTACTTATTCATGAGGTTCCCAGATAACATTACTGGCCACCGGCACGGAATATTTGCTTGTAATGTCTTCTTAAGGTTTGGAGTTGGGTGAATTATGTTGGGGATAAACTTGGGAATTGTATTGATGTAGTAGACTGTTTTTAGGGTTCCGTAGCCAAATGGCAAAAAACGGAACCCTTATAGATTCGAAAAGTCTGTCTGTCGGTCCGTATGTGACACCCTTTTTTCTTCGAAACCATAAGCACTACATTATTCAAACTTTGTAAGTATATGTATTCTGTCAACCGCCAAAAGGCTTTGACAAGATAAAAAAAAAATTTTGGGTTCCCCATACATTGAACTAAAACTCAAAAAAATTTTTTCATCGTACCCCCCTGCAATGTGTAGGTCCTGAATACTTATGGCAAGTTATAATTCTTTTAAGTTTGCTTTGTCTGGATGTAGGTCGCTCAGTACCGGGATTGGCGCTCATAGGGGAAGGCCTATGTTCAGCAGTGGACGATGATTGATTGATTTCTTTATCGTATATATTTAAAAGTCAAAAGTTTTTTTATAAATTTAATTTGTATGTAGAAAAGATTGAGCTGCTTATTAGTTCATGTATGCGAATCGAAGACAAAGATATATATTAACATAAATAAGCTTTGCTTAAATTCAAAATAACAAATTAAAATATGAAATACCACCATTGTCTTATAGTAAAATATAAATTGGAACGAAATATTTTTCAATTCATTGAAAACACCTTGGGGTGTCTTTCAAAAGGTTCGAAATGTTTTTATTTGGCGAGAAGAGAGGTAAAAAAATTGTATTGTATTTATTTTCAACAATGAGTGTTGCCACGTTTTATTCCAAATCGAGCTCTTTATATATTTTGCCTCCTGTTTGAATCATTAAAAGATACGAGTATTGGGATGCTTGGTGGACGGCGATCTGTGTTCATTTATGTAAAAATCCATGCGAGGCCGTTGTTAAGTTCAGTGATGTTGATGATGAGAAATGACGTGCAAAGCCCATAGTTTTATTGAATGAAAAGGGAGATGATAAACATCGGAAAGCAATTGATTTTACCCTATGGTGAAGTTATTACAGTCTTTAATGTCTTTACTTTCCTATCTAGATTTTTTTATGTTAAAGTAACAACCCTCCTGTTCCTTCATGAACAAGTAGAGCGTCGGTGGCTCAGTGGTGTGGACTGTCGCCTTCCTACCGGAGGGCTGTGGTTCAAATCCCGACACGTACTCGTACCAATGTATTTTCGAGTTTCAAAAATATATGTACGTTATCCGACGCTCATACGGTGAAGGAAAACATCGTGAGGAAACCTTCATGCACGCCTGCGAAGAGATTCGAAGGTTGTGTGTGAAGTTGTCCAATCCGCATTGGGCCCGAGCGTGCGACTAAGGCCTAATCACTCTATACGGGTAGGCTCGTGCCCGGTGGGGACGTTTAATGAGCTGATGATGATGATGATACAAAACGGTCCAGCCGCTCACCTGATGGTAAATGAGACTGACCATGAGAGAGCGGCATTTAAGAAGACTAACAACTGCTAAACAGTTATCATCATCAGCTCATTAAACGTCCCCACCGAGGGGCACTAAGGCTAGTACTACGGGTAGGCACCCGTATTGGGTAATTAGGGTTGGACGACTTCACGCACAACCTTTGATCTCTTCGCAGGCGTGCGCAGGTTTCCTCACAATGTTTCCTTTACCGCACGAGCGTTGGATAATGTACATGTTTTTTGAAAACACATTGGTACCAGGCGGGATTTGAACCTAGACCCTCCCGGTAGGAGGGCGACAGTTCACACCATTGAGCCACCGATGCTCATGTCGCTAAACAATTATATCCTCTGCACCCGACACCAGAGACAACAGATGTTAGGTCTATTATACCCGGTAATTTTACTTGCAATAGCTCGAGGACCTCATATTCGCTTTCCAAATGTATTTAAGCACCCGCTTATCACCGGCTAGTTATGTGAAGGTTGTATTTGATTAATGACCGTTCTAGACAGAGAAATACTAACTAACAATAGCCACACCCATATCAAGTAAAGTTTTCTGTGAGATGTGTGTCGGGGACAGTTTTTTGCTACATGTAAGTTGGAAATGTTAATATATCACGTATTTACTGAGCGCGACGATTTATGCTGGTTTTTTTCTCAGTAACTTGTTTTTCTAAGTATTAACGTTACGGGTGTTTTCGATACCAGGCGAATCAAGTAAGTCTCTAATATAAGCTTTTATTATGCTATAGGGGGTAAATGAGCAAACAGCTAAGCTTAGTTTTAACTAGAAGTCGGGTATTTAGAGTTTAAGTAAGAATCTTTATTTAAAAAAAATATAATACGTCTTTCGGGACGATAGCGATAGTGAACTGGTCAAGTCTTTGTCACTTAAGTACCTATCGTGTAAGTTACATAACAACGCTCGCATCTTATTGGCCATTGGTTCTTGACCGATATATAGTTACTAAGAGTATAACATTGAGTTTGGGTTAGGAGAAATAAACGCATCTACGCAGGCGACCTTATATGACATAGTAACACGTGTAAGCTTTCATATCAATTGTATAGTAAGCCAGGTTATATAGGTACTTGAACATAACTATTGATGAACACTTTGAGACCATTTTAAAACCTTTAGCTCAATGTGTAGGTGGAATAACCGTGTAAACCGTTGGAGCAGACGAGTTCTGGAGTGGAGACCGCGTCTCGGCAAGCGTAGCGTAGGACGCCCTCCGGCCCGATAGACCGACGGCTTCGAAAGGTCGCTGGTGGAGGCTGGATGAGGAAAGCGGAGGACCGGGATATCTGATGCATAATTGGGGAGACCTATGTCCAGCGCTGGACTGCGATAGGTTGAATAGGTAACCGTGTAAAAACTGAATGTTTATATTTAAAGTAATAATAACTTCCAGCTTGAAACGCCAGTCCATTCCACAGGTTTTGCTGATAAATCTTTTTCAGTGCATGCAGTACGCTTGTGGAATGCATTGCCTGTTGACGAGCTCAGTCAATCGAGAGCTTAAAAAGTAAATTGAATAAGCACTTACTTGCTACTTAGTCTTAGTTGCTTCAACTGCTTTTTTATTATTATTTTTGTTGATATATATGTACAATTTTATTTTTTATCTACTTTTCTTATGATATATGTTTATGTATAAATTCCTTTTATTCTGTAGCTATTGTCCTTTGTTTTTATTTTATTCTTTTACCTATTCTCTTTTTATTTCAATATGAATATGAATGTGTATTTATGTATATTTATTTAGGTTTAAAAGTATTTTTATTTTATTATAGCTAATTGCACAAAAATCCCCTTTTTAAACTTTTTTCTTCTTTCTCCATCCTAAGGTTGCCTGGAAGAGATCGCCTTGCGCGATAAGGCCGCCCATTGTACTTAATGAGATTTAATTTTCTTTTCTCTGTATCGTTTTTAAAAGTGCAATAAATTATGTAATAAATATATAAATAAATAATAACGTAGCTGTGGTGAAAAAAAACGCGCGATAACATTTAAGCCGTTGATGTCATGGCTGCTATTCGAAATTTAAATCGCCGCTTACGTAAGGTAAACAATCCACTGAGTAAGCCGGCAAGTGGCAAGAGGAAGCTGGGCGGAACTTTCCGCGACTTAACTTCTTCAAGAATTGACACCAGCTTATGTGGTGAGATTGGAAACTTGGTGAGTTTAAAACATTATTATCATCTGCCTCAACTTCAGCTCTGGTGTAGTAGTAATGAGTTTTTTATCCGGGGTGAGTTTTGTTTTTACTAATCTAAATCCATCAAGAATTTCGATTTGGTCTATGTCGACTATTTTGAATAAAGCTAACCGAATCACTTCAAATTGTATAATTAAGATACAAGTGATAAATTTTATAATTAAGATACAAGTGACATATAAAGTGAAATCGCTTGTATTTAAGACTGTTTATATTAATAAGTATTACGACAAGTTCTTAAAAGAAAGAGAAAAATTTGGTGACCACAGCGGCTGCGGCCATACGTTGCCAAGTAGCTCACTAGTTCAAGACACAAGGGCGCACTCAAAACTACCTCAATTCTCTAATGGTACCAGTAATCAGTAATTTATGCGAAAATATGAACCAATATATACAAATACAGTTTGCAGTAAGTTAAAGCTACCGGATCAATCTACGTGGCCCAACTTTCACTGTATCGAAATATGTCAAGCTATACAGAAGCTTTACCAAGCTAGGAGCTTACCCAGTGGACGTTAGTTCCCCAACCACAACATTATCAGACTATTCGGAATTTCAAATCGACAACAACGAAAGTCGATTATGTTAACGGATCGACAGAAAAGGTCGTGTTTAACAATAAGCCGGTTTTATTCGGAGCGAAAGATTCCGTCGTAATTTCATTATGCTTTGGTTAATGGAAACTCTCGTGGCGTTTCAAAGTTAACGGGAAAGCCTTGTTTATATTTTGAACGCGAAGTTATGAGTGACGTTTCAAAGTTAAAATGGTATAAATAATTATAAGGATATATTGTATGCATGGACGTATAAAAATACGGACGGATGGATATTCGGATCGTGGGGACACATGTCAAGATGTGTCCCCAAAGAAACAACTTGACTAACAACTTTTTGCCTATGATGTAATTTTGTCAATATTTTTTATAAATAAAAAAGTTTTTGTAAGAAATAAATCAAATGATTGCATACATAAGATTTTTTTAATGTATGAAGAATGCTATTTTGTAGAAAAAGTCTAGGCACATGATAGGAAGTTAAATCATTCAATCAATTAGCAAATAGCATCACAATATGTAGGGCTCAGTTCCTCCAACACAAGATGGTATCCGATCCTAAACGATAGGTCATGGTCAGGTCACTACCATTAGGTGATTAACATAAAAAAATACGTCAAAATTTTCCTATTTCCCCTCGCCCTATATTTCCTTTTCCGACTTCAGATTTCAAGGTTGGCAATGCACTCGTTACTTCGGAGTTGGCCATGTTGCTTTATGATCTGGAGGGTGCATGTTCAAATCCCGCCATGTACTAATGTGTTTTTGAATTAACTATAATTATATGTACCGTGTATCCGACGCTCTTATGATGAAAGAAAACACCGTGAGGAAACCTTCGCACACCTGTGAAGAATTTCAAAGGTTGTGCATGAAGTCGGCCAATCCGCACTGGGTCCACTGGGCTCGTGCCCCTCAATGGTGATGTATAATGAACTGATGATGATGAGCTGAATAGTCTACTCTTTTGCCTACTTATGAAATGTGCAAACGTGAGCTGCGCGCTTTTTGTTTTAGAACTAACTACTGCTGTTGGCCGCAGATGGCCTTTACAGCTTCACCGGGCAATTGGCGAGCGCAGATGACTCTCATCCTTTAATGAACTGCGTGCCTTAACGTGACTTAACAATGCAATTTCAGGTGATGTTTTTTGTATTCTTTTTGATGTTGATAAGTGCTTTTTGTAAGCCAAATTTGATTAAATGGATTTTGATTTTGACTTTGCTCAAATCCCCAAATAAAGACAAAAAAAAACACTAAGTGTCCATAAAAAATTCAACGAAATTGCTAAAACGAAAAGCATAGAACGATTTCTGTATCAAGTGAGAAATGAATCAGCCCGGTCGTTCCTCATTGAGGCGGTTCGTGACAACTTTGCAATGAGCCGGTGCCAACTTTGTAATCTTACAATGTCCTTATTTCGCTACCTAGACGGTTTTAAGTTCGTTATCCGAATCGGGTGATAGAATTTATTAAGCTGTATTTTATGCCATTTTGGAGAAGAGTGCTTTAAAACCAGACACAAATAACTTCTTTTTAAAGTTATTAGTATACATGACGGTCAGGACGCTCACCTGATGGTAAGTGATACGCCTGACCATGACACCAGAGACGACAATTTTCTCTTACACCTGGCTATTTTACTAGATACAGTGTAAAATACTCAATTTCACGGGACGTTATCTGGTAGTGCGGTGGTAGACGATTCAGTATCAAATCTTCCATCTAGTAAAAAAAAACTGATTGACGATTAACAACTGTTGACCTGTATTTGAAGGTCGCTGGTGGAAGCTGGGTGAGAAAAGCGGAGGACCGGGATATCTGGCGCAAAATGAGAGAGACCTGTATGAAGTGCTCAAATCCCTCAATAACACAAATTTACCACAAAGTGTCCATAGAATGATTTTTTTAAAATTAATGTATTGATATCTACAGATAAAGATATAATAAAATCTCCATAGAAAGATTTAACGAAATTGCTAAGACGAAAAGCATAACACAATGTCTGTATCAAGCGAGAAATAAATCAGCCCGGTTGCTTCTCATTGAGGCGGTTCGTGACATCTTTGCCAATGAGCTGGTGCCAACTTTGTAATCCTGCAATGTCCTTATTCGCTACCTAGACGGTTTTAAGTTCGTTATCTGAATCGGGTGATAGAATTTATCAAGCTGTATTTTATGCCGGGTCGCTTATTTTTGAGTAGAGTGCTTTAAAATCAGACACAAAGGACGTATCAAATAACTTGTTGTTCCCCGCGGTCTTACGCGCGTTGTAAGATTTAATCATTTCATTCATTTTCATTGATAACAACAGCTACCCATCAAAAAAAGTCCCGTCCTAATCCATCCAGTCGTTTCTGAGATTACCCGGAACTAACTGAAAGACGGACATAAATTTTGAAAATTGTTATTTAGGCATATGTATCATATAAATAATAAAGACACTCCAATTTCATTTATTTGTAATAGATAACATTCCTTTGTCATATATTATGTGGCAGTGGATTCGTGAAAATAGTGATTTGGTCAATACCCTAGTAATTTTATCTTATTAATAATGGAGAATTTTTAAATGACAACACAATTTTATCAATGTCCTAAACAAATCTAGTATTTTGTACAAATTGGGACTGGGTTGTGGGTTACGGCCCGATTTCCCCATAACCATTCCTGTGAAGGCCTGTGCCTTGGGATGTTATAGGCTTTTGCGAACTTTGTCATCCTACAATATTCTTATATTGCTACCTAGATGGTTCTAAATTCGTTACCTAAATTAGGTAATAAGTTTTTTAAGTTGTATTTTATCGGCTTATATGTGACGTCAGTCTACCATAGAGTATGACATGCGAATTGTCAAATAGCAAAGAGTCTAGTAGAGAGCGTCGGTGACTCAATAGTGTGGACTATTACCCTCCTACCGGGAGGGCTGAGGTTCAAATCCCGCCACGTCCCAATGTGTTTTCGAATTTTCGAAATTATATGTACGTTATCCGACACTCTTACGGTGAAGGAAAACATCGTGAGGAAACCTTCACGCACGCCTGTAAAGAGATTAAAAGGATTAAGAGATTTCTTCCAACAGGCCATTGTGAACCGGAAATACAATAAATGATAAGAGCGGTATACGCAAACAACCATGAACAAAAAAAAATTCTGCATGACAAAAAAAAAATCCTATGAAATTAGTATTTAACGGAACGACGTCATTCTCAGTTGCGTAAATCTTAACAATCGACCGCTACGCGAAACGAATGTACACAAATTGTTGCAATAAATCAAAGTAGACAAGGACACGTACGACGTCTGATGGGAATTCGTCCCTAGACCTCTTTAGTAGGCCAAGCCCAAGGAATTACTGGCGTACATCCAAGCTGTATCGATTTATTATGTAACGGCTTCTTTTGGGCGAGATAGCGTACTTAGTCTCACTTAGTTAAGTTAGACTTAGTTAAGACGACCCGTTTGGTGTTGCGGTTGAGAGGTCGACTGCAACACCAAGGGTTCCGGGTTTGATCCCTGGGCAGTACAAACATTTGTGTACATGAACATGTCTGTTTGTAATGGTCTGGGTTTTTTCTATATGTAATATGTATGTATTAACAAAAAAAAATATAAGTGTGTTTATCCGTTATTTAGTACCCATAATACAGGTTTTACGCTTAACTTGGGGCTAGATGGCGCTGTGTGAATGTCAGGGAATATTTATTTATTTATTAGTCGAATCGGGAAACACATAAGGAGGCAGAGTTCCATAGCAATAATAATTTATTCTATGTCGTATTCCACATTTATGTGTCTACTTTAAGATATTTTTATTATTTTAACGGGATGATCGTGGTAATTATCATAGCACCCGGTGTCTTGGATTCGAGTCCCGCGTCGAAACTGCATAATGAAAATTTACTTTGTGCGATTTTTACCGATTTGGTTATGGCAGTAACAACTCAGGCTGAATCACTTAATTTTCCGAAATGTAGAGTGATGGTTTCAATAATAGGATGGTAGTCCCACTCTCTCCATGGCTATGCTGAAGGAAGGCCTTGTCCCTGTAGTGGGACGTTATAGGCTGATGATGATGAATATAGAACCCAAAATATTTTAAATCTTACCTATTTTCAGTCAACACTGCCCTACTCTCATTTCACAAAAAAAACTTATATTTTTTTAATAATAATAATAATTTATTCATAACCCAGGTGTTAACATACGAGTAGTAAGTCATTACAGGATTCACAAAAAAAAGTCTTCTATTTTTTAATAATACATTACAGGTATAATTCATGTTCGGGGTTTTCACAATGTATGGTTGCAGCAAAGGTTAACCCTGATATCAAAACTAGTAAAAATACTGAATTCTATTGAACCCTTTAACCGCCGCTGACGGATATATCCAACAAAACAATAGATTTTCTATCGTGTCTGGAATCCCGGAAATGTGAAATGTAATTTTACCCCTATAAAAACAAGGCTACAATTGTATTAAAGTCAACATTGTTTTCATTGTAATTATCTCATCAAAATATCACACGTAGCAAATCCAATTTACATCTGTTACTAAATTACGTCCATGCTTAATTTAGTTTCAAACATTTCCGCGTGCGAAGTACCAGGCGTCCATATTAACGGTAGAGTTAGCCAGTTTCAGTATTTACGTCACTCGAAGCTCCCAATCGTTCCTAGTCGCCTAGTACCCGGTCGTTGCACCGTATCGATGGTTAGCACAGGTCGTTCACCTCTCTCGGGCCGGAAGTGACGTAAACAATACCTGCATAGTAATGGCGCCGGAAAATGTTGAGCCGTTTTACACCTGGAAATTCTGAAAAAGTTTCTTAGGCATTTTCTGTGTAAGCAAACATTATAATGCCTCTGATTTTCATCATCATCATCAGCTCATTAAAACGTGCCCACCGAGGGGCACGAGCCTACCAGTTAAGGGTGTATAGGCCTTAGTCGTCCACGCTGTTCCAGTGTAGATTGGCCGACTTCACGCTCAACATCTGATAAACGTACATATAATTTCTAAAAATTAAAAAGTCTTTGGTACGTTACAAGATTTCAACCGGCACCCTCCAGATCGGAAGGCTACAGTCCACACCAATGAGCCTCTGTCTGAAAGCTTAACCATTATTATTATTATATTAACCATGGCTCGTGGATGAATGGGTGATATTGATATACCTAAGCAGACGACGTAATCTCCCATATGAGCAAACTTCTTCGACGTCATTTCAATCGGCATTTCTTCAGTAACATCATTAACGTCGACTTGCAAATTCAAATTTATCACCCGAAGCTCTCGGAAAGCACTGTAATCAGACAAATAACTACAGTTTGCTCAAAATAGTTCCAAACCGAACTTAAACTGGGTCGAAGATATCATAAGAAGTTGTGAGTCTTGCAAAATTTTGTTTACTTCCAATATTACGTTCTATCCATTTACAGATTAGAGCTGAAGGAATTTTAAATGGATAACACGTAAAACTACTTCAAGGTTTATTTATTTTTACTGACTACGGTCGTTGATCCATGGCCTTTGCTACGTCAAATATGTGAATAATTCTGAGTACTCTCTCTATGAAGGTAGCCACGGAAGACCAGTGACATAGTGTCTTCATCATTAAAGCTTATCCTGAGTCGTATACTTTTTCCTTTTTTAGATTTAAGTTTAGGGAAATAAATAATTTCTGTCACAGAAATAAAAATTTCTTACTTCCTTTCTTCGCCGATTAATTGGCAAGCGTAGATGGCTTTCAGTCTTAATGGGACCTGAATCTTGGTTTAAAGCATTGCGAGCATATACACAAGGTTACCTATAACCTAGTGTATATGTTTAAAGAGAGAAGTGAACTAACTCACAGGGAGGTAAAGCGATGACACAGTACAACAGTGCCAGATATAGTCCCATGAAACAGGAGTAGCTAGTAAAATTGCCGGGTATAAGAAACAACATCTGGTGTTTCGGGTGACGGGCGTAGTGCAGCATTGATGGAGAATCATGACTATCAGTTGTTGGTCTCATTCAATGCCGCTCTGTCATGGTAAGGCGTATCATTTACCATTACCACGAACGTTCTGACCATACTGGGGAATTACCGCCTTCTATTAAAATAGTATGACTATTATGATACATCCGCAATTTTTGTACCATTAAAGACGAAAAATTTTATAATATAAGTAATAATATAGTAGCCCTATAGGTACACTTTATAACATAAAAAATAACCACATATATTATTATAATAAACTATTTTGTTACTTCGAAACTGTCCATTTGGTGGTGATATTTATTCCGCCATATTATGTAGTTCCCTTTTAGAATATCGCTGTTTCGGGCTGAAGGTTGAATGTAAAATATTTGGACACTGTATTAGTGACAAGCAATTTACGACTTCCATACTTAGGTAGAACGTTCATCAGTAGATTAGCAAATTAATTGGCATTCCTACAAAATACCTAATTCGTGGTCTCCATCAGGTGACATAATTTGCGACGTTGCCGCTCTTCAACCGGCGATTCGTTACAATCAATATTGCTGCCTACATTTACATAGTTTATAACTAATTCATACGATATCTTGACAAGCGAACAAACTTGCGAGTAGCGCAAATGCTTAACAAAGCTCATCAAAGTTTCTACGCTTTATTTTTTATCTGTTTAGTTTTTGTTAGCTATTTGCATAAACAAGTTAACTGACATAACTGAAAAGGTTTTCTTGTACTGAGATACCCTTTGTTGAGTTTCAGTAAATGATTTTCAAGAAATTAGGTTAGAAATGTAATCTGATTACAATGACGTTTAAAGTATAGATTTGTGATATCCTCACAAAACAATCGAAATAAGTGTTCCGAATGCAGCGACAGCACACATACACATATTTCGATAGAGCACACATTTACCTAAACAAAAGCCTGTAAACTGAATTTTCTTCGGCGGTTCGTTTTTAAGGCACAGGTGGCGTATCTACCTTTATATATACAGAATATCATTGTCTGATTACGGAATAGTTCCTTCATTGTGTAAGTTGTGTTCGGAACGTTAGTTTGCTAGTAGATTGCTTGATGATCCGACAGTCGCAGGGTCGTATTTCGCCGGGGCACCGCATAGTGACAAGTAACTTTGTGCGATTTTCCCAGTTAATGTCATGCATACAATTGTATATTTTGTTATAATTAATAAATTACCTATATTTACCCCGTATATTATATACGGAACCTAGAGCGTCGGAGGCTCAGTGGTGTGGACTGTCGCCTTCCTACCGGGAGGGCTGAGGTTCAAATCCCGACACGTACCAATGTATTTTCGAATTTTCGAAAATATATGTACGTTATCCGACGTCTTACGGTGAAGGAAAACATCGTGAGGAAACCTTCATGCACGCCTGCGAAGAGATTCCAAGGTTGTGTGTGAAGTCGTCCAATCCGCACTGGGCCCGCGAGGACGACTAAGGCCTAATCACCCTATACGGGTAGGCTCGTGCCCCTCGGTGGGGACGTTTAATGAGCTGATGATGATGATACGGAACCTAATACCTATTGTCTTGGGTGTAGGGGTCAGTACGGCGTTGATGGAGAATAATAATTGTCTATCAGTTGTTGGTCTCCATCAATGCCCACTTACCACCAGGTGAGCGTCTTCACTGTCCCGCAGTAGCGTGCACAGAGATTATGTGCAGGGTATGCAAAGTGAGTGACACTAATCGCAAAAACAATAAATAATGTATATTTTGTCAAATTGAGATCACAACAGATCAAATCTGTAGATGAGAATGGGCGAATAAGTTGGAATCATTTAATATGTTGGCGATTTTCCGAGTTATCCGGACGCACATATATGCACTGCTTATATGCATATATGGAGTGCACGTCACTGCTGTCCTGTACACTTGGAAACAAAAAACCTTGTATGGAGTCCAAGAGAGGCATGGCTACAATTTAGTGCGACAACACAGTCCAACCCAGAGAACTTCAAGTTCTAAACTTGGCAGAAATCGTGAAGTCATTGACCGTAGCCGCGTCGGGGAATAGCTTGCGTAATACGTCATATTACATAAAGGTTTAATGTAATTATACGATTTCAGCGAAAACAAACATTCGTTAATATATTCGATTAATATTTATGGTTTCACAGATTATAGAGCCGCATAACAATT
This sequence comes from Leucinodes orbonalis, assembly GCA_019425675.1. NCBI lineage: Eukaryota > Metazoa > Arthropoda > Insecta > Lepidoptera > Crambidae > Leucinodes > Leucinodes orbonalis. Next base: position 70,845 of record PQWD01009351.1, read on the forward strand.
GCTATTTCAAATACAAAAGTCTATTTTAACTCCATTGATGTTTACTTGTTGGGAGTCGTCTAGGTAGGTACCATCGCAGTGCCAGATATCGTTCCGTAAAATAAGACTGTTTTGCACTTGTCTTTCACGGTTTGTAATCTTGTTATAACATTTTTTACTATATGCGTAAAAATAATACGGTACACCAAAATGACATTTATGGAAAAAATGTCTGTCTGGACAGATAATGACTGGTAGCCGATACCATAACATAAAATGCCAGAACCTAAGTCACCAACGTGCCAAGATACATACGAAGTTACGAAGATATTTTAGGTTATATTTGACTGCGGGAGAATATTTTATACGGGGAGCAGCTAGTTCTACTGTATAATTACCATTTTAAATAAAAGTAAAGTTATACCGGAATACCAAATTTACAGTGGATTGTAAAGTTACTTAAAATGGTGACGTAATGTCAGGTAAATACACTAAATTCAATTGAATTCCACAGAATTGAATTGGCAGTTGTCAATAGTACCACTTACTTGACAAGAGGAAGACAGAATCTACGGTAGATTTTGATGGGAACAAACATTGTTTTGGTAACAAGATTTATACCGCCGCAACACTTCCAAACGCATGGAAATAACATCATCGCGTCGTTTTCTCGACGACATTGTCAAGCACCCAAACAAAATACGCTTGTACATAACGTCGCCCGAGATACCCGATTCTAGATTACGTTATTTGTCGCACTTTTTATGCGAACGTAATTTTTCACGAAGTAACTCAATTGGTCTTTGCTTGCCTAAGTGGTGAGATGAGAAATATATTCGTTGTTCTAAAATACTCAAATTTCAAATATCATTTTTTCAGTTTAGGCCCGAGGAAGGCACTTATGAATGTCAAATGAAGCTACCACCGTTTCGGAGTACACCTTAAACTGAGATATATAAATTCATATCACCTGTATCCACTGAAGGAGTCATTTAGAGATTTGCTTGCATGAACATGTCTGTTTGTATTGGTCTGGGTTTTTTCTATACATAATATGTATTTATTTACAAAAAAAATTATGAGTATGTTTATCCGTTGTTTCGTAACCATATAACAGTTCAATGCAGAGTTTGGGACTAGATGGCGCTGTGTGTACGTCAGTAGATATTTATTTATTTACATGATAATAGTTAACTTAACACATGTAAAAAGAAACCATTAAAATAATGTCTTCTCGCCGGCAAACGATTCTTATGTATTACTTAACTGGGCAATACTCCAAATGCAAGTTACATGAAATACTGGGTTGTAATTTAACTTCGCATGTTATCATAATTTATATCAAATCACACAGCATTCCATGCAATACAAACATTGAGCGTGTTCTGCGATGTATAAGACATGCACTTCCAAGTATCATACATATTTTAAGCGCAATTAAACATATACATATAATAATAATAAATAAATATCCACTGACATTCGCACAGCGCCATCTAGCCCCAAGTTAAGAGTGAAGCCTGTGATATGGGTACTAAACAACGGATTAACATACATATAGACATTTTTTTTGTAAATGTGTACAAATTATACATAGAAAACATCCAGACCAATACAAACAGACATATTCATGCACACAAATGTTTGTACTGCCCGATAAACGAACCCAGATACCTTGATGTAAGAGCCGACATCTCAACCAATTACGGTACATGGGTTGTCAAGCCGCCGTCGGTCAGGCGATAAAGAAAAGAAAATCTTATATTTCGTTAATCTAAAGTAATAAATTTATTTATTATTCAAGTTCTCGACAATCGTTTTTAGTTACGATAAATAACAAACCTTTTATAAACCGCGAGAATGCTAAAAGATTATTATCTGCCTATTCAAATACTAACCCACTAATACGGATTAAAAGTTGAAGGCTCAAGGCGGTTTTACCATCAGACATTCTAATTAAAATGTAATGCTCCGAACCAATTTTCTATTTAGTTTGATGCCGTTCTCGGGGAGTAGCCGTTAGGTTTAATTACATTTATAGACTATTCTATTAAAGTTGTAAATGAATAAGTTTAGAGATCTGGAGCTTTATTTAAATATGTCTACCTTTTGTAACGTAAAAAAACTTAAGACCTTTTTTCGGTTAGATGGAGATAAAACTTTTTGTACACGCACATACAAAACACAGTACAAAAAAATACAAAAATAAAAGCATGCAATAAATCAAATAAAATTAATTAAAAAAGATACTAAACAAAAATACATCCCAAACGGTTGTGTTTGTCGCAACACTACAAAAAGGCTGTACCTCAGCAAAATGATTAACTTTAAGCAGATACGCCTGACCAGGACAGAGCGGCTTGAAGAAAACTAACAAGTGATAGACAGTTATTATCCACCACCAATGCCGCACTGCGCCCGTCACCCGAAGCAACATAATACGTTATATCTCTTATACCGGTAATTTCACTGATAACAGCCCTCATCCCGAAACACAAAAATGCATAACACTCCTACTTCACGAGATGATATCTGGCACTGCGGTGGTACCTATCTAGACGACTCTGTATCGAGTCTACCATCTTGTCTATCTTTCTTTCCAGACAATCAGGAGATTAAGTTGGAATATCCTAATGGAGCGTCGGTTGCTCAATGGTGTGGACTGTTGCCTTCCAAACGGGAGGGCGCAGGTTAAAATACCGCCACGTACCAATGTGTTTTCGAGTTTTCAAAATTATATGTACCTAATCCGATGCTCTTACGGTGACAAATATCGTGAGGAAATCTGCGCACGCCTGCGAAGAGATTGAAAGGTTGTGCGTGAAGTCGGCCTATCCGCACTGGGCCCGCGTGGACGACTAAGGCCTATACATCCTTTACGGGTAGGCCTTTCGGTGGGGACGTTTAATGAGCTGATGATGATGATTCTAACCAAACTGAAAAATCACACTAAGTGACTTTAAAAATGCGGTTTCCCCGTGGAATTGCTACTCACGACACCAGACCACGCAGCTAAACTTCGGTGAAATAGTTTAATTTAATTTCTTTTTGTTGGTCTCCGGTGGCAGCACTAGCTTTAATTAAAAACAAACATGGCGGACTGTCCGTCTCACACAACAAACCATAGAGTAACAATCCAACGAGTTACGCCTGACCTTTAATATATGCCGATTAAACTTTTGCTACCAAATTTAATCCTATAACGCAAATCGACGTACGCGGACATATTTAACCCTTATTGATATAAGGTTTTTTAAATCTTTGGTTTGGAACCCCATTGTAAGAGAATAAAGTTAAAAATTTTGGTGGCAAATTTAATATGAACCACTTCATAGTAAAGGGTATGATATTGACTTATCGCTGGAAATTTGGGTATATATTTAGGAACGTAATGATATTATATTAAAATAGCATTTAGTTTGATCGATTTTCTATTTCAGTAGAATAGGAAAGCTTCTAATTAGATGGCTAGATTTAAGTACCAATAGTCGATGGATGTTGACTGTTTAGCTTAGTTTCAGCACTGGACGTATTAAGATTTTTAGATCAAAATGATTTTGCAGTGACAATTACGACATCCGGCAAAGGCTATAGATAGCACCCAGTAAAACTGAAAACCATAACGTTTTGAAACCAATTTAATATGATTTCATTTCTATTATATCCCATTACAGAGTATTTTCCTTTCCGCACGGCATCATAGCAAAGAGCGCAACAACAACATGCCTAGTAAAGTACGGAGAATCACCCATTCGATGAAAAATCCTATAGTTGCTTAACTTAATAATAAAATAACTTTATTCACAGAAACATATGACAATCAAATTTGAAGATTCTGATATCTGAACTAGGTAAAAACCCGTATCTCCGTCTATCAGTCCTCTCCCAAAAATAAATACAATCACAATCGCGAAATGAAGTTAGTTTATAAAAAAACACTTATATAAACATATCAAATCGTGTGTGTATGCGCGTGCGTGCGTACGTAACTTGAACGAGCATGAAGCAGACGTAAAAATAATTTTGCTAAAAAATTTGGGTACGTTTTTATATTATTGTTGTTCCTTTAATAACGGTATCGGTTTCCTTACTAACATGTGTATCTCCATTTCTTAATATATTATGTTGTTATAATCTGTGTTTATAAATTTTGTTTAAATTTCAAATGTCATCAAATTACGTCCTTGCGATATTTGACTTTTGAAGCCGCATGACGTCATCTCTATGACGTCAGCAGGTTGCAATCAGCGACAGAGGGCGCGGTCTCATTAAAGCTGTTCAGACGGCCGCACCTTGGCAGTACTTTTGGGAGTTGATTATAACTGACTGTGACGTGCTATCAGATTAAACACTGTGAGTTTGCTAAAATGTTAACATTTTCTGACGCTTCTAAAATATTCTAGAGATTTCCACCGTGCTTGCATTTACTCAAGAACTCTGAATTATAGCTGGACCGTCATAAACTGGACCACACAAATGACATTTATGATTAACTGATTTCAGAAAATAATCAGCCCTGATAACAATAATTAATAATTTCATAAAGATTAAAGCACATTGCAAGAAACGCTTGTTGCTCATACTCAATTAAACAGCTGAACATTACTGGCCTGTCCCAATTAAATACAAAACAAATGAAAATACAATTTCGCTCTCTAATTCCATAGATTGTGACCAATCCATTTGGCACGCGCATGTTTTACAACCATCGTTAGCTGAATTATATTTGCTTGAAGAGTCAGAGATGGAATTTTCTTTGATTTTGTCGTTTGTGTTGCTTCTCCCAAATAGATTTTCGAACGCCAGCAAAGAGTACCGATTAACAAATCTAACATTTACATCAAATGGTGTTCCAATTGTGCAAGAAGAAAAATATGATCTTAAAGACAAAGATATTGTTATAATAGGAGATGTTAAAACAGAAAGTAATTTTGATGATGAAAATGATAAAGTTACTGAAGAAGATGTATTTGATGGAGCGATGTATTTAAAGGCGAAGAACGGATACGATATCTCAGGATACGTTCCGATAGAGGATAATTTAGGTGACGATACTCATAATAGAAGCCCAAGGATGTCATTTTCAAGTATGCTAAATCAAGACGGTTTTTTGTATGGTGCTAGAGATGGTGCGATATAAATTCTGATTTGCCTGAAAAACCAGAATTTATCTTATAAAGGTACAGTTCAGAATTAATAAATGCAGCAAATGATTTTCAATTAAATGGTTTGATTGTTTGTACTTAAGATTGTTACTCAATGTTTAACAAATTGAGCATATCTCTGTTTTATTGCTCAGAGTGCAAACATAATTTTGGGTACGATTTTAACTTTTTTTCTATTGAATAAGCTTTTATACGTATTGTTCAACAAAATACGTCCCTTGATAATCTACTACTAAATAAATCTTTTACACTCAAAGTTTTGTGTTCTTGCGGAGCATAAGTTCCAATTTAATAAAATAGACACACACATCCTTTATACTGTCTGCATGGGTGAAGTTCTTTCCATATAAATTTTATTGAAACGCTCAATCAACAAATGCAGAGTTCAAATAGGGTCACCCCTTCAAAGTTGGATTGAGATTTATATTTTATTTTTACTTGCAATTTGAATTCTGTTGTCTGTATTCTGAAGAAAATCAAGCTTAAAAGGAGCCATAAAGTTTTTATGCTGCTATTTTAATATGATATTTAAGTGAAGCTATTCTTAACAATCAGTCCGTGGGGTAGGGCTGAGGTTCAAATACCGCCACGTACCAATGTGTTTTCGAATTTTCGAAAAATATATGTACGTTATCCGACGCTCTTACGGTGAAGGAAAACATCGTGAGGAAACCTGCGCACGCCTGCGTAGAGACTCAAAGGTTGTGGTTGAAGTCGTCCAACCCGCACTGGGCCCGCGTGGACCTGCCCTGCCCCTGTGGGGACGTTAATGAGCTGATGATGATGATTCTTAACAAATGCAACTTTATTTATTTATTCAGTTTCCAAATACTTACAACTTTATATATCAATTCAAGACATTATTCGTAATAGATTTTCATCGGTGTGAAAGTTAAACATATTTATTAGTTTGTGCTTATTTATATCCATTATCCAGCCTAGATAAAATGGCGTTGTTTACTACTGAACTTTATAATAACCATTTTGTTTCAAAACACATAAGTTATACCACGATGAACAGCCTAAGCCCTGACAGAGTCCATAATTCACGCGATAATTTATCACCTCTCCCAGGACGTTACTGCCTTGGGCTTCAATTCCTTAACTAAGTAGATGCACACATACGTAAAGTTATTGTTATATTTAGCACGTCGGTGGCTCAGTGGTGTGGACTGTCGCCTTCCTACCGGGAGGGCTGAGGTTCAAATCCCGACACTTAACAATGTATTTTCGAATTTTCGAAATTATATGTACGTTATCCAACGCTCTTACGGTGAAGGAAAACATCGTGAGGAAACCTTCATGCACGCCTGCGAAGAGATTCGAAGGTTGTGTGTGAAGTCGTCCAATCCGCACTGGGCCCGCGTGGACGACTAAGGCCTAATCACCCTATACGGGTAGGCTCGTGCCCCTCGGTGGGGACGTTTAATGAGCTGATGATGATGATATTTAGAACGTAAATGATTCTTTTGAAATTTGACCGGAATGCGTCATAAAATGAGTTATTATTAGCACGAGCACACTACTACGTTATTATGACATGTAGTGAGCGACGTGATTATTAATGAAAATTCTGCCCAACCGACGCGATGGGCAGAATTTTGCCGCGGACACTTTGAGTGAGATTGTGCATTAAGTTAGTTAACTGTTTATCTAAGTTCAACTCAAACAGTTTTCCTGACATTCCAACACCATTAAATTACGACACTTTACAATCGAACTGTAAATTTAGGCCCGAAACTCAAAGTTGGTCTTTTCTTAAGTTTATTCAGAAAGGGATGGCGCTATTTATATTATTAAGCGCTATCTCTTTCTAATTATATTCAAGTAAAGATCAACACTTGAGTCTTGATATGGGCCCTAGTATTCCGACATAAGTTCAATATTAATTAATTAAAATGGTAATTGTATAGTAGAATTAATTGTCTAATAGGATTTTGTTACATGGTTTAAGTTATGATGAAATTGAAACATTCATTGAAATTAAAAAAAACAGGTAATCTAAATATCTATGCTCACACCAATACAAACACAAATATCGTTCTCGAAAATCTTAATATTTTGAAAAGGAAAATTTATTTATTCATATTAGGCTGGGAATGGATAAGGATGGAAAAAAGCGCTATCATATTATGTGTTTGATAATTTATTCATAATTTCTTATGTCTAATTATATGTACACACACACGTGTGTGTGTCAATATATTTAATAACTTTATTTTTGTAATATTAAGTTACTATTTATATGTGAATGGGGTGGAATATGTACAGAGTTTGACTATTTGAATTTTTAATTTTATTTTAGTTAGCAAAACTTGAGGAAGTGGTGTCTCCTGTTACAGGCAATTTAATGCTTAAAGGAGACTCCCACGATTAGAAATAATAAATTGATTGTAAACCAATAAATAATTTTAATTTTTTTTTGTAATTACCTATTAAAACCTAATGAACAGGTTTTACTATTGACACAATATCGATTCTTTTTGCGTATATTAAAATTAACGGAATTGGAGCCATAGTCACATAACAGGCGACTCCATATCTCAGACGGTATCCATTTTGACTGAAGCTCTACATAAAAATCTTTGCCAATCCCAACATTTGGAGCAACTCCAATTTTGCAAGAATGCATTCCAGTTGTTTTATTAAACCGTTGCCAATTCTGTGAAACTGGTAGAACAATCGCTGGTTTTTGATTTTATCTGGTGCCGAACACAGTTTTCCGTTGTTTTAAGTTGATTCAATCTGCACGTTGTGAACATCTGTGAGATAACAAAAATGATGACTGGATGCCAGTTCTTGATTTGTGCAGTGTGATTTTATCAAATTTAGTTTCGGTGTTGTTAAAAATGGGCACGCTATCGAAATGATTTCTGATATTTCATCTTAATTTATTACATTGTCAATAGGAGAAATATTAGACTTAACCTAAAGCTTATTATGGGGGACAGTGTCTTTTTTTTATTTTGAAGTCTCTTTATGTTTAAATTCTACTAATAACTTTTTAAATTAGGATGTGCAGAGTTTTTTTATTTTAAACTTTTTTGATGTTTAAATTTCCAGTATTTTTTATTATTATTTGATTTGTTTTTTTTAGTAATTGTTTTATTTTAAGATACTGCACGGAACTATAGACTCACCTTACCTGTTGGCTACCATCAGTATACATATTTACCATAGAAGTCGTAAATCAAGAACTTTTGCTATTCATATTTATGAAAATAACACGAGCTTCTATAATCCATTGACTAGGATGTGTCGTTTGTTCGATGATCTGGCATCTGAGCATGATATCGATATTTTCGGATCAAGTTTGGTGGCATTTAGGAACACAATCAGTCATATCTTGTTCCAACCTATGCAATGACTACTCATTAACCCTGCGGTTATTTTTTTTCGTTGATGTCACCCGTAAAGTGCGTAAATGTTATTTTATTTAATAAGCAAAATATAGTCTGCAAATAATGTCGTGTACACATGTTATAGGATTGTACTCTAATTATAAGCAATCATTGTACTTATCTTACAAACGTGACTTGAGACAATCTGTTTGTGTACCAAATAAATAAATAAATTTTACATACCATAAGTTACATGTATTTGTCACACAAGTCTCCCATCTATATAGGGATTCTATCATAAAACCTTAAGAGGATTACCTTTCTGCTTGGTTACTTCTTTATTTTAACCAAAACAACTGATTGTATAAGTTTTATTGCGTAAAACATTGCACCTTTGTTTCGGGGATTTAACAATAAATATATAACCTTTTGAAATAAGCAACAATTTTCATTCATCTGTTAATAATTGTATTATATTTGTCTCAGTGGAGGGAAAATGTGATTTGCTATTTAAACTATATTAAACCGGACCAAACAGTAGTTTTAACAAATATGAATAGGTCCCTGGGAGGATATTTTTTATACTACATGGCTTTGGTCGAACACCTAATACGTCCTTACTGAATATGCTGAATCAGTATTTATTGGTGGTAACAAGTACAAATATTTTGTTATTACTAGTAATATATACATTTTAAAGCAAGAATTTTCTATTTTTTAGATTATTTTATGTAATAAAATAACAAGTTAATGGAACATGCTGTGCATATCTATAATTGATGTAAACACTAGATTACTTGTCATTTATGTATATTTTACATATGTTTGTGTTTGCATTGTTGATGTGCCTTATAAATAAATAAAAAAAATATGCTGAAGCATTAAAATTAAAAATTAAAAAATATGTTGAGGTGCAATATACTCGAACATCTAGTATAAAGTCAAATAGAAATAATTACGTTAAGTTAGCCATTGTTGCAATTCTTAAGCAGACAAAGGCAGATAAGGAAAGATTTTGAAAACCTCAATAAAAATAAATATACCTAGGTAGGTATATTTATTTTAGGATATAACGTCTATTGCTGGAAAATCTATCCCAATGTCAAACAAGAGTTTTGTCATGTAATACAGGTTTCCAGTAGGATGTTTTTGGTACCATTCGGCAGATTGATTTCGTAGAAAAGAAAATCGGGAAATTAGAACTCCTTGTGTTATTCTTGCTTAATTCTTCTGAGGAGAAATCCCGCGTGATTAAAAAAATATACATTCAAACTTTAATAAGTCACATACAGTAGTTGTTGTGACTAAGCTGTAAATTTGAAAGAAAGTTATTTATTTAACTCTTCACTTATGTTTCTGGATAACCTTACTCTTATAATCCAAAGAAGTTGTATATTATATTCGACATTCATGAGGAAAGAGCACTCAAGAGCCTAAATTGTTTATTTTTTATTCTTTTAAGATTTAATTCCCTTCAATATATAGCTTATTTAATTAACTTTTAAGTATTTACAAATTGCCCTGATCTTACCGTCTTTGGCCATGTGATTTTCATTAATGTGATCATGATTATTAATTAACGTAAATAACTCTACTTGTACATTGCTATATTAGTCGGCCATCTTGGGCAACGACCGAACCGACTTTAGGCAAAAGGAGTAATCCATAATTCAGAAGGCAGCTTCATTTTGACAGTACGTCAATTAACGAAACCTTCCAGACTGGCTTAAAGTTTAGGCAGTGTCAGGACATAATGGAAGTGAGGAATCTTACTTAACTTCAAAATAAGTTATAAAAATACGGTCTGATTTTTAAGATTTTCAGACATTTACCTAAAAACATGCCAAACATGTCAGACCCTCTTTACCTTTCCAGCTGTAGTCATTATGGCTATAGAAGTCAAGTTCTCCAAGCAATCTTTCCACAAAAATTAAAAGTTATTTACAGTGGCGTGCACAGAGATTATGAGTAGGGTATACAGCGAGCAAAAACAATAAATAATTTACATTTTTGTCAAATTGAGTGCGGCTGATAACAACAGACCGACTACGGTTTCAAAGCTGTAGAGAAAATGGCGTATAAGTGGGAATCATTTAATATGTTGGCTATTTCCGGTTCGTTTGGACGCACAGGGTATGCACTGCTTATATGCATATATGGAGTGCACGCCACTGGTTATTTAAAAGTATACATTTCATAAAATATTTTGCAAAGAAACAAAAGCAAACCTTCGAAAGACATAACATATGGTATAGGTTCAATCGGATTCAATGAGTTTGAGAGATAGTGGAGACCGCGTGTCGGCAAGCGTAGCGGGGGACGCCCTCCGGCCCGATGGACCAACGAGTTGCGAAAGGTCGCTGGTGGAGGCTGCATGAGAAAAGCGGAGAACCGGGATATCTGGCGCAAAATGGGGGAGACCTATGTCCAGCAGTGGACTGCAATAGGATGAAGAGAAAGAGAGAGAGAGTACATTTCATAAAACATTTTGCAAAGAAACAAAAGCAAACCTTAGAAATTACATAACATATGATATAGGTTCGATCGGATCAAATGAGTTTGAGAGATATAACTTTGACTTCTGAACTTTAAGTGGGGTAAAATAGAGTATGCACTGAGCAGCGCAAACTTGGTGAAGTCGCCTCTTTCCATCTCATTTGCATAACCAATAGGTGATATGACTGTAGGGTGACCATAAATTATAGCTACTGACATTCACTCAGCGCCATCTAGCCCCAAACTAAGCGTTAGCGTGTAATATGGATACGAAACAACCTTTTTGGTAAATACATACACATTATACCGCGTCGATGTCTCAATGGTGTGGACTGTCGCCTTCCTACTAGGAGGGCTGAGTTTTCGAATTTTAGAAAATACATGTACGTTATCCGACGCTCTTACGGTGAAGGAAAACATCGTGAGGAAACCTTCATGCACGCCTGCGAAGAGATTGGAAGGTTGTGTGTGAAGTCGTCCAATCCGCACTGGGCCTGCGTGGACGACTAAGGTTTAATCACCCTATACGGGTAGGCTCGTGCCCCTCGGTGGGGACGTTTAATGATGATGATGATACACATTATATATAGAAAAAAATATAGAAACACCCAGACCATTATATACAGACATGTTCATTTTATTTCAAAATATATTTGAAAATGGTAATATTCCATACTGGGTATCGAATCTGAAACTCTTAAATCCGTATACTAGAACCTGACTCGACCGTTGATATTTACTTAAATATAGTTAGAAAGGGATGCCGCTATTTATCCTATATAGCGCTTACCCTTTCTAACTCAATTTAAGCAAAGTTCATCGTTGAGTTTCGTTCTATAATACGGGCGTAGGTTACAATTAGCTGGCATCAATGATTTTCTGTATATATAAAGGTAGATACGCCATCCGTGCATCAAAAGCGAACCGTCGAAGAGAGTACAGTTCATACTCTTTTGTTTAGGTTAATGTGTTCGAAATTCGAAATATGTGTATGTGTGCTGTCACTGCATTCAGAACACTATTTTGATTGTTTTGTGAGCATATTACGAATCCATACTTTTTATATCATTGGCTGGCATATAAATCATAAGTCATAGCCCTACGAGTATTATCTCTTTGTACATATATTATATCCCTTGCTTAGAATTTTATTACGCACTCAAAATGTGGCATAAATTACTTATCAGCAATACTCGAGGCCGCGCGATTACTAATTAAAATCAAATAAAACCTGAAACACGTGCTCCGTGCATGTTAAAAAAGCTCTACATGGATTAATCCAAAGTACCTTCTAAGTAATTAATTAAATTGTATTGTGCGCCCTTTAAGTGAAACGCTTCTTGTGAGAAATTTAATTCTGACGAATAAATAAAACATACTATGTTTCAATGTATTTACAATACTTTATTTTTTGTATAGTGAGTGAGTATAGTACACACTTCAGAGTAAATGCTGAAATCGTTTTCCTCGTAAAATCTAAAAGTTTCGGTAGGTTTGAACGGACAAAAAGTACTTAAAATCTTACGATCGAGTGTCAACTAACAACTAAAATATTGTAACTTTTTATGTGTTTTGGTAGTAGTGAAGTTTAAGATTAGCTACACCTATACAACAATTCTTTAAAATCAATTCGAAAGAATCCAAACTCTTATTACCGATGGCTATTGGAGCAGATGAGTTCTGGGGTGGAAGCCGCGTCTTTCCAAACGTAGCGTAGGACGCCCTCCGGCCCGATGGACCTACGGCTTGTCTTGTTTGCTGGTTGAGGCTGAATGTGAAAAGCGGCGGACCGGGATATCTGGCGCAAAATGGGGGAGACCTATGTCCAGCAGTGGACTGCGATCGGTTGAAGAGAGAGAACGAGAAAACTATTATAAGATGTAACGACACCAATTACTTGTTGGTGAGGTATGCTATGTCAAACAATCTGAAAATTACTTGCAAGGTTAAATTGATCTAATGCAATAACCTTGTTATCTTTCTTGCTCCACATAGCATGCATAACATTTGATAGTTAGAAGACACCTGAATTCAAAAAAACAGTCCCACAAATATCTGACGTATGGTTAACTCGGTTATGATTCCACCTACGTAGGTACCCTAAGGCAGGCTTAGAATTTAATTAAAGATAAAAAAGGGTATTCGAAAGCATACTTGAAGCTAGCTTATAAATAATTTAATTATTTAAATAAAATACTGTTACGAGCTGGGGGTTCCGGATAAATTATTGCCAAACACGAAGAATAACACGGTAACACACTTTATTAATTAACCAATATTAATCACACACAACACTAATTACACTTACACTCGTACTAATTAATCAATTAACGCACGCACTAAAATCCGTAATTAACAGTGCACACTATAACACAACACTTTCCGCACACACACGTAATAATCACACGTTAACTCTTCACACTGTTATATCACACTCGACGATCCCTTAGATATCGCTGTATCACTCGCTTCTTCCTTGTAGTCGCAGGTATTTCGCTCTTCATTCGCTCTTGAGTAGAACACAAGACTCCCGGCGCACCCGTCGGCCCGCCTTATATACCTGTCCGGCCGCTAAGCTCGAAGCGTCGACGTCATTCTACATAGTTCGCGAATTATCTAGAACATACTAGACTCTTTGCTATTTGACAATTCGCATGTCATACTCTATGGACTGTCTGTGGACTGACGTCACATATTAGCCGCCATATTTAATGACATTTTAAATACGTCAATTCGTAACAATACCATAGGTTTGGAGATTAAACCTAGTAAAAACTTAACTGTGGATAAACATAATCATGCTTTTGAACTCTAAATATTTAGTTTTAAGGTAAGTAAAATAATAAATGCATTCGTCATTGTTACTATAATGTAATGATTGATGAGATATGGAAGTAGATTTTCCATTGCTAAAAATGTAATAATAATAATGTATGTTAAAGATAAAATTCCAAAGACTCCAAACTGCTTGTTAGATCAGAATCACTGACAATTCGAACAGCACGTCTTTGCAAAGCGTCGAAAGGGCCAACCTTAAAGGGCCGGCAACTGTTTATGCGCGGTGGTGTCACTTACCATCAGGTGAACCGTATGCTCGTTTGCCTCCTGTTCAATAAAAAAAACCTGGTATTTAGGGGCACCGGGTATGACTTGAGCTTAACACAAGTCGCTGGCTTGATGTGAAGAACCGCCTAGACCTGTTTTTGACGCATATCTTTTCATTGCTAGATGAATAGGTTCCTAACTTTAACTTGAGTCATACGTTGTTAACTAATGAACATACGCGTGTATTTCGTTAATTAGTTGACAACATAAGCCAAGAGTCTACCAGTCACCACAGTACAATAACTGCAAAGTTCATTAACATTTTGACAGCTGTCATTCTTCTGACATTTTGTCATAATGGCCAAAGAGTTAAATACGTTTTGAAATGATATATTCCAGAAAATTTTCGCGTATAAACATGAGAATTTAATTAGCTCACGTTTAATTTGATAGCATTCAACGCTGCAAAGGTTCTTGTAATAATATTTGAAATAAAGCCCCTAATTGGTGGCAATCACTCAGCAGTTGTGACGTCACTCCCGACGGGAATTAACAGGTGACGGATAATAAAGGCTTGCGTTAACGTATTTTTATTATGAAATTAAATGATAATTGTTGCTCTAATGAATACAAATTTATGAAATCATTTCAATTTGATAATTATTATGTAAAGGAAACAGTAATGTTACTGGGCAAATACTTCTCTGCTTTAATAGGTTTTTAACGAAAAAGGACCGGGGACCTTCTAACATGCACTGGACCAAATGGTAATGAAAAATTTTTTAGGTAACAAAGTGTACAGGACGGTCATTGATAAACAGCTATTGTTCTCCATCAGTGCTGCACTGCGCCTGTCACACAAGACAACAGATGTTAGGTCTCTTATACCTGGAAATTTCACTAGCTACAGTGCACTTATTTCACAGGACGATATCTGACACTGCGGTAGTACCTACCAAGACAACTCAGTATCAAGTCTAGCACCTAAAAACTACTACTACTTGCGAAAGGTCGCTGGTGCATGCTGGATGGGAAAGCGTAGGATCGGGATATCTGACACAGACTGGTCCCTTGTGTCCAGCAATGCAGTGGGCTGAAAATACTGCGGTAGTATGAAAAGAAGAAAATACAACAAGATATTATTTAACCTACATAATAGTAAACGTATGTATTATATGAATAAGGCTATTAGAAAGCTAATGAGTATTGTCGACCATTTGGAGCGTCGCCAGAGACTTCTCATATCTAATGCAACAATCAGTGTTATCTAGAACTTTCTGTAAAGGGGCTGGTGCATACTACTTAGTAGTATAAGTGCTGGGATCGTTTGCGAAACATTTTCAGTCTTATCAATATGATATTTATGTTTGATTCTTGTTATTTCTTGCAAGGAGACCGTTTATAGACACTACAAACAGAAAAACTGTGGCATTAAAAATGAATGACTGAGTGAGGTTTTTTTCTGAGCGTCGGTGGCTCAATGGTGTGAACTGTTGCCTTCCGATCTGGAAGTTCAAATTCCGCCACGTACAAATGTATTTTCAAATTTTTCAAAATTATATGTACGTTTGTCCGTCGCTCTTACGGTGAAGGAAAACATCGTGAAGAAACCTGCGCACGCTTGAGAAGACAATTAAAGGTTGTGCGTGAAGTTGGCCAATCTACATTGAGCCCCGTGGACGACTAATGTCCATACACCCTATATGGGAAGGCTCGTGCTCCTCGTCGAGGACATATAATGAGCTGATGACGATGATGGGCACGCTCACATCTTAGATTACCTGTTTTGCACCTGGATGGATGGGTTCGCTCTTAAATACGAACTGTTCCAGAGCCTATTATAAAAAATCATGAAACTTTAGAATTTGCCTGAACTTTTTAAATAAATCCATTATTTCTTTTGTTGCAGGTAATTGCTTCGGTTGAAGATATGATGCCTGTCGTAAACATCGCTCCAGTTTCTGCTAGGATATGACATTTAGACCTTTTCTTTAACATCACAGATGTTATCTGTGCTAAGTTCCTTAAACAATTCTGATAACACATTTTTTATTTATTTTAGTTTTTTTTTCGCAGCACAAGTAAGACAAATGAGGTAAATACTAAATTTAATTATAAGGAGAGCATATTTTTACTTAAAAGGCCTATGCATTTGTGACATCTGCTGTTTCAAATGATTATGGGCGGCGATCCACTTTCCATCAAGTGATCCGCATGCTTTCCTCCCTATTTTTATAAAATTAACTTATCTCCTTGTGATGATTGCTCCTTAATAACAAACGAGGCACTAGCCATCCACTATGACTAAATAGATTAAAACATGTTCGATTATGGTCATCGACGAAATGCATTTATGGAGGCTTTATCCTGCAGTTGGCTGAACGGCTAAAATGATGATGATGATTACTTCAATTCTGGTACTGTTTTTTTGTAGACACATCATGTCTCAAATAAAAGGATTAATTAACATGATTTAAGACCAATCTGCTCTTCTAAAAACTTGAGACGAGTTAAAGATATTCCTTTTAAGTCCATTAGTTCACCGAGTATTGCTCAACAAGAATATAACAACAAGTCATACACGAATATATGTATGTTATATAACTCCTGTCGGTGGCTCAGTGGTGTGGACTGTCGCCTTCCTACCGGGAGGGCTGAAGTTCAAATCCCGACACGTACCAATGTATTTTCGAATTTTCGAAAAATATATGTACGTTATCCGACGCTCTTACGGTGAAGGAAAACATCGTGAGGAAACCTTCATGCACGCCTGCGAAGAGATTCGAAGGTTGTGTGTGAAGTCGTCCAATCCGCACTGGGCCCGCGTGGACGACTAAGGCCTAATCACCCTATACGGGTAGGCTCGTGCCCCTCGGTGGGGACGTTTAATGAGCTGATGATGATGCTTACAAAATATTTCAGTCCAAAGAGCGTAAAGAGCTAGAAATATATGCTGCATTGACAGTTTGTGCTAATTCTAACCTAGCAGTGAGGTCACGTAAGGAATAAGGAATAGCTATTTGTTTTCCGTGTCTTGTTTATGACATCAGATACTACTTTACTAGGTGGTAGACTCGATACTGAGTCGTCTAGGTAGGTACCACCGCAGTGCCAGATATCATCCCGTGAAACAGGAGTGTTATGCAATTTTGTGTTTCGGGATGAGGGCACTGTAGCTAGTGAAATTACCGGGTATAAGAGACCTAACATCTGTTGTCTCGGGTGACGGGCGCAGTGCGGCATTGATGGAGGATAATAACTGTCTGTCAGTTGTTGGTCACCTTTAATGCCGCTCTGTCATGGTCTGGCGTATCACTTACCATCAGGTGAGCGTCCAGACCGTCCTGTACACTTATAACATAAAAAAATATCAGATATTATATTTAGAATATTGGATAGTACCTTTTTATTTTTGAAAACGCAGATTTTTATCTTAGCTCTTTCATTAGCTCGCTCCATTGCGCGTTGAGTGACTTCACAAGTTCAAAGTCACTCAACGCGCAATGGAGCGAGCTATGCTTGGAGGCTCTCTTAGGGATAAGATTAGAAATGATTTAATTCGTAAGAGAACTAAAGTTACTGACATAGCCCGCCGGATCAGCAAGTTGAAGTGGCAGTGGGCTGGTCACGTATGTCGCAGAACCGATGGCCGTTGGAGCAGACGAGTTCTGGAGTGGAGACCGCGTCTTGGCAAGCGTAGCGTAGGACGCCCTCCGGCCCGATGGACCGACGACTTGCGAAAGGTCGCTGGTGGAAGCTGGATGAGAAAGGCGGAGGACCGGGATGTCTGGCGCAAAATGGAGGAGACCTATGTCCAGCAGTGGACTGCAATAGGTTGAAGAGAGAGAGAGAGAGAGAGATTTTTATTGGTAATAAATGTGATACAAATAGTAACCAATTATATTCTGTATATATATTATAAAGGTAGATATGCCACCTATACCTCAAAAACGAACCGCAAAAGAGAATACAGTTGTAGACTCCTTGTTGAGGTAAATGCTCGCTCATTCAAAATACGTGTATGTGTGCTGTCACTGCATTCGGAACATTTTTTTCGGTTGTTTTGTGCGTATATCACGAATGTATACTTTGTACATCATTGATATGTACCTATAATAATTTTCGATCAATTCGGTCATAATATAAATATGCTACGGAGAAACTTATCCCAACTGTGAGGTCAAATTCATTTGCATAAATATAATAAATAATTCCTGCTAATAAGCAGGTTTCTTAAATTTTCGACCTAAAGTATCGAAATAAAATTCATTCGCTAAACTTAATTTAATTTTGTGGAAACGTTACACCCCATACTTGAGTGCCGTTGAAGTGAGCTTTGAAGGGTCGTTATTCTTTAACCAGCTTATTGGCCCAAGAGTCTTAAGTGTCAAGAAGTACTTATTATGAACCGCTTAATTTTAATACAAACATTTGTCAATCAGTATGGAAAGGTTAGGTTGGAAGAGCGTCGGTGGATCAATGGTTTGGACTGGTGCCTTCCTACAGGGAGGGCTGAGGTTCAAATCCCGCCACGTACCAATGTGTTTTAGAATTTTTCAAAATGTATGTACGTTATCCGACGCTCTTACGGTGTAGGAAAACTTCGTGAGGAAACCTGCGCACGCCTGCGAAGAGATTCAAAGGTTGTGCGTGAAGTCGTCCAACCCGCACTGGGCCGCGCGTTATTGTGCGATATTCATAAGAGATAAACATATATCATTACGGAGTTTTCTGATGACCTTTTAGTGTATAATAATACTAGTTATATTACTTTTATATTTTGATAAATCTTGTAGGGTTCAGCCTGCGTTTGCAATGTAGAAGCGGAAAAACTAAAATTATTAACGACATAGCATTAGAAACCTCAAAAATAAGAGAATAACTCCACTATTTAATAAATGTTATAATACATACAAACCTTCCGCTTGAATCACTATCTATTAAAAAAACCGCATCAAAATTCGTTGCGTAGTTTTAAAGATTTAGCGCACATAGGAACATAGGGATTAGGGACAGAAAATGCGACTTTGTCTTATACTATGTAGCAATATTATTTGATAGTAAAATCAAACTTAACAGCTTTAATGTATTCTGTACACGCGGTGTAAAGTTCAACTAACTTTAGGGTTGTCACTCTGACGTAACACCCAACGTTCTTAATTCAAATTAAACGTTCTTAATGTTTGGCAAACGACAAATCTACCGAACAGATTGGCTTCCAAGTTTAAATTGAATAAGCCATTCGTAACACTCAAACAAACTTGGAATTAGGCTTGATTAGAATTCGGAAAGTGTTGAATGCATCGCGACATGCTTTAAATGGGTGTAATGAACTATCTAACATGGTAACACGCTGAAATTACAACACCTACAAGACGCGGGCGAGCGTTCATGCTTACGTGGTTGACATTCCATTTCTCCGCACAGCGCGCTGTGGTGTCTCGTTCATAATGCGCACCTTAAAAAAAATTGAACTCTTTGCCTCCTTATGTGTTCCCCGATCATTACAATCCGACCGTCTTCAAGGTAAAAGTGAATAGGCTGTTTCTAGGCAGGCATGATCCATGCTCGGCCGCATCATCACTTACCATCAGGTGAGATGGCGGTCAAAAGTCTGCCTATAAACATTAGTAGTTACATAAAACCCTGAATAAGGACATAGGTATCATTAAAATGGTCGCATTCCACTGTTTTGCGTAGGTCTCCTTCATTCTGTGCTTGCCTCATCCAGTCTCCGCCAGCAACCTGTCACAAGTGGTTGGTCCATTGGGCCGGAGGGCGTTCTACGGCACGCTTGCCAAGAGCCGTTCTCCATTTCAGAACTCATCTGCTCCAACGTCTATCTGTTCTGTGACATTTTTGGCTAACTCATTTATAGCTTGTTAGCATGTTAATCTAGCAAACTATGTCGGTAACTTTAGTTCCCCATTAATAACCCCGAGCATATCTCGCTCCATTACCCGTTTAGTGACTTTAAATTTGTTAATTAATTTCGCAGTCATTGTTCATGACTCAGCTGCGTATATTAAATGCCTTGCTCATAGACTTTTGTCGTTCGCAAACTCGTAAGTCGAAAGAAAGTTTATAAAGTGCCATCTGTCAAAATAAATTAGTGATCGCAAATAATTGACCACATTGCAGTTGGTTGGTTCTAATATAAATATGTTGGATCGAATAATCCAGAAATTTCACTGGCTATCTCTCCCTTCAGACCGGAACACAGCTATTATGTTATTAATAATAATAAATAAATATCCGCTGACATTCACACAACGCCATCTAGCTCCATATAAAGCGCAAGCTTGTAGTAAGGGTACTAAACAACTGATAAATATACTAATATACACTTTTTTGTAAATACATGCATATTATACATACAAAACACCCAGACCAATACAGAAGACATGTTCATGTACACAAATGTTTGTATTGTCCGGGGATCGAATTCGGAACCCTTGGTGTAGTAGCCGACCTTTCATCCATTACACCAAATGGACAAACAAGTAGACTATTCACCTCATGGTAAGTAATATCACCTTCCATGAACACTCGATACTCTGAAGAAAGTTTGAAAGTGTTGCCAACCTTATAAAAAAAGAGAGGGAGAAACAAATCTGTAAAAGCGAAAATCTTGGGCATCCACCCGCCACCACGCAAAGGGACTACAGCGTAGTGGTGATCTTTCATAAATCATTCATACTCTGTAACATGTACATGTGTGTCTCTCATGTATGTCTTCCTTAGCTATAATTACTGTTCAAGTCCAGTAACTGACTGCTATTTATTTTATTAATTAATTTCCTGGCAACCCTGACTGTAAGCAACTTGTACAGTTGGCAATTTATGACGAGTCACCGAACTGGAATTTGAATTTATGCTTTACGAAGTTTGCGAATATGTTTCTCTCTTCTGCTGCGCCAGTTACTCTTTTATATGTGTGATCTTGCCAATGCTGTGTATGGATTATGATGAAAAATAATTTAGAGACTGTACGAGTATTTGTTGATTTATATTATAATTTTCTTATAAAATATAGGTTATAAACACATTATAATCTTAAATGTTTGCAATGGAAAAATAATAGGTCGATGTATACTTAGATAAACAATGCACAATCACGGAGAATCATCAAATAAAAAATATTCGTTCCGCTTGACAGATACATTGACTAAGTGTTATATTTATGAAAATTATTAATTACTGTTTTGCCATTAATGCGTCATTAAAAGGGTACAAAATCACTATGACATGTTGCGAGCGAAGTGATTGGGTAGAATTTTGCGAATTCACCGTTGTTTAGTATCCATATTAAAGGTTTATGCATAGTTTGTGTCTAAATGGCGCTGTGTGAATGTCAGTGGATATTTATTTATTGAAAATCTTCAGCTGTTGGACGTGAAGAAGTAACATACATACACACAAACTTTCACCTATATGACCTATATTAGTGTAATATTTTATGTAATAACTGAACGGGACAGTCAGTTCGCTCACCTGGTAGTAAGTGATACGCCTGACCGTGATAGAAACAGTAAAGGCAATCAATAACAGTAGGTAGTTATTATTTTCCGTCAACGCTGCTCCGACGACAGATGTTAAGTGTCTTATACCCCGGTAATTTTACTAACTAATAAAATTTACCACTAGTATAAGTTCAATAACCTCCCCCAAGTATAAGTAGATTACTAGATCGTCCCACAGTCTGGAGTTGTTCCAAATGGAACAAACCCTGCGGTTCCGAGTCGCTTCGCGTCGCGTGTGGGAACATTATTCATGGACTTGACGTATTCAGTTTAGAGGTGACTGAACCATTATCATGAATATATATGCTTTTAATGATTACTAATTTCGTACACTGCCGTTTTTAGGCTTAGATAAACCTTATTTTAAACTACGAGTATATGCATAATCTCACTCAAAAAGTGACCGCGGTCAGAATTCTCATTCATAATCACGTCATTATAAATATTTCCCAGCTCGCTACATGTCATAATGACATAGTAGTGTGCTCGTGCTTGATTATGTAACCTTTCTATGACGCGATAAAAAATTAAAAAATATATCAATAACGATACGTACACATGGTGCGGCTAATAATTATTTTGGTTGACATTTATTTGTGATTGTGCATCTTAGTTTATTATTTATCTAAGGTTTTGGGTTTAAATTTTATTTTGGCTTCAAGTAACTAAGTAAACGTAGACTCTGCTTACAAATTTCAAGGTACACATGTTAATAGACAAGATTTTTTATCTGTATTGTTTGTTTATGGCAATAAATTGATTTTATTTCTTGTTTAGCAGTGAAAGAAATTGTTTTAAAATTTATTGTTTTTCGTTTTAGCGGTTTTATTAGATAATACAAGTATATTTATAAATTTCATATCACAGTACGAACATGGGTCATTAAACTTTAATTTCGATATTGTTTCACAAAAAATTTTTCAAAGGTATACTTGCTTATAAATAAGCCTCAAAATTAAAAGCCTAAAAGTTAACTAATTAAATGTCACTGCGCCGCTAATTATGGTAATTTATGGCGTTTACATTGATACTCTTTGCAACTTGTATTATTTATTGAAAGACGGTCATTTGAAAACAAAAATCTCTGAAGTTACCATTGCATTTAATGTTGCTCTGAAAGCGAACTCTTTCTCGAGAATTTACAAGTCGATTGATTGGGAGGCAAAACTTTAACTATTGTCCTAATTTTTCAAAATGTGTTTTTACTTTAGTGTTTGTTAAATATACTATAATAGACTAAGTTAAGCACCGATAGCTTTAAGCTAGGCATCTGTGTTCGCAATGTATCCAGTGAAGCTTTGACCACCAATGATATTCTTTCATTATAGTTACCCCGAAAAAGAAACTGAAAATTTCGTGCAGTACGTTAATTGTTTGTTTACGTCAATATATATTTTGATATGAAAGGAAAGATAATTTTAATATTAATTATGATATAAATACACGTAAGTATAAAAATAATTTAATTACTCATTGTAATAAACATTCAAGAGTAAAAACATTTGTAAATACGAGTAGGCAATACTCCTGGCACAGATATTTTTCTCTAAATAATAAAGTGAATCGCTTTTAGAATTGAAATGTCTTATTCTTTTCAAGTTCAGAGCGTTATATCACAAGAAGCCATGAATACATAAATAAGGTTCCCACCTGTTTGGAATGTAAATATCTGAAATACCCGGAAAACACTACTTACCTGGTTAATTTCAACCACTCAGGACGATTAGTTGGCGTATTTGGTTGATGAACGTACAAGTCAGTGAGTTTACTAGGTGGTAGACTCGATTGTCTAGATAGGTACCACCGCAGTGCTAGATATCGTCCCGTGACACAGGAGTGTTATGCACTTATGAGAGCACTGTAGCCAGTGAAATTACCGGGTATAAGGGACCTAGCATCTGCCGTCTCGGGTGTCGGGCGCAGTGCAGCATTGATAGAGGATAATAACTGTATATCAAGTGTTGGGCTCCAACACAACGCCTCTCGGTCTCGGTCTCATGGTCAGCAACTCACACAACATTAACCATAATAATAAAGTAATCGCAGTAAGGAACCTTAGACTTGGCACGTCTTTGTCTTGATTTCATTACTTTTTAGAGATAATCAAGCAGCTCCATCGAGACTTGGCTAGATTTTTTATATAATGTTTTTGGTGGGATTTACTATTAGGTGAACTGTTTAAATTAGGTAAATTGTTATGCTGCTTTGTCCTTTTTATTTGTTTAAGTATTATTACGCTAATTCAGCTACAGCCAGAATAAGTAATTGTTAATAAATAACTGATTACCGATTTTAGACATACATCATAAGTGCATTTTTTGAAAGCTTTAATTTAAATAATGAATTAAGTTTAACTTTAAACATTAAAGCAAGTTACACATCTAACTTTCATAGGTTTTGGTATTATCCAATTGCCAAGCGTGGACATTATGGCCAAACTATTAACTACCGATAAGTAGGCCTTTACACCAGCAGTCAACTCTCACAAGCTTTTAAAGAAGTAGCTTTAGAAAATACCCGCTATTTTATTTTCTCTCTAAACTCAATGAATACCAGTTATCATTACTTTTACAGTAATATAATTATGTTGCTAAAACCAAAATATGATTTACATGATCAGAATATTGAAATAGGTATAATAAAATAGGCCACACACATCCAATTAGTTACTACGAAACGATTCAATTTATGCGGTGACAACGGAATTGGCATTTTAGTTTATTCAGGACAGCACAGAGCGGCATTTCATTTGGAATACGATTTCGTTATAATTGCACAAATAAACATGTTTATCTCTGAACAGCCGCTGTGTGAAATGAAGGGTAAATATTTAAAGTTCGGGATTTAAATTCACGGTTATGAAAATGTAAGGTTTCATTTAAATTATCGACGTTCTCTTTGTGGTGACGGTTGATTAATATGCCTAAAAATTAAATTACAAAGTAAATATTATGTCGCTTGTACAGTAATAAACATACTTATGAGTACCTTTTAATAAAAACTTCCACTTGTTTACCAATCTCGCTTCAACCTTTCGCAGTTCACTGCTAGCCTCAGGTTTCGCCCATTTTGCACTAAATGTCTTGTACAACCTTTCTCAAGTCGTTGGTGAATTGGACTGGAGAACATCTTATGCTATGCTTGCCAAGATGGTCTCTACTTGCGAACTCGCCTACTATAAATGAACGCAAACATAACACAATTGTCAGTTGGGCTACCTTAAACCTATGAAATATCGTGCAGTTAGTATCCATGTTAATCGGGGAAGCTGTGTCTACAAACTTTATCGAATTTTAATAAATATAGACTCTCATTTGACCACTTAATCAAGTTCACATAAGATTTCCACAAAATTAGATTGTGGTTATCAAGCTGAGCTAACACTAATTAAGCAATAATTCCTACTCGTTTCCATCCAAACTACTAATAGCGCGCCAATGCTGCCAACTGTAGAAAAAAATTAAGAAAATTATGCAAAGAGTTCGGAACAAACATGGCGTGTTTAATGGCCGGTATCGCTCTGGAGCGTTTGGCGTCCCGCAACGACTCTGAATAAATGAACACGGGTAAAAAACATTTGTTGCTGAGCTATTTTCGATGTTTCCACGTAGTTTTTTTTTATTTGAAGTGGGAGACTTTTTCAATAGTTCTAAACAAGACGAGCGCGGGTTGGACTATACGAAGGTTTTACTTTTAAAAATATAACAGAAAAGCGTTATGGTTTTCCTGTGATAAACGAAGAAGTTCTCATAAGAACTACTAACACAAAAAAAACAGACCACAGCCATTAATAATACGAAAGTGTAACATGATAATATTACCTATATGTTAAAGCATTTTTTGATTATTAAATTTTTGTTATTAAAATTTGTTGTGTTTCAAAGAAAGTTTTTGCTTGCTCGCTTCACATAAAATATGAATTTTATATACCATATGCAAATGAGATATATATAAAAAATATTAATATTATTGGATCGTAAAAACAAAGGAAAAGAGAAAATAACATGTTATAAGTAGAGGAAATGGTTAAAGTTATGTCATGTAAAATCAAAGTGATTTCCCGAGATAAGAGACGAATGGAGAGTGCTCTTATGACAAGGTCATTGTAATATATCTTATAATGCCGGTGGGAATTTATCTGCACGTATCCATCCAAATAAATTTGATGAAATTTAGGTAAAAAAATCTCCTGATATATTTCAAAAGCTTTTCGTAATATTTTTACAATAATATGACATCGTGTCATAGTTGAGAGATGAGATGAGATTACTTTAGCTATTTCCCCGGATGTTTTAAGTATATTTATATCAATGATTTTAAGATACATTAAATAATACATATTATTTTATGATATGAACTCTGTGCGTGTAATATTTTTTTTACGTTTCTTTAGTATTTTATATAAAAAAAAATGGTTTTTAATTGAATGAGTAAGTGAACGCACGTGTAAAATTAAAACATTAATCAGCTACATTTAATATGAGCCATCATCAACGACACTACAGCTGCCATCATATTAGCACACAAACAATTGAACAAATTAGTTACCTGTACGTACACAGTTATAACAATAAATAATTCTCTTATCTTAAATATCAATTTCTGGGGGGTTACCGCTATCTCTTAAAACAGTATTGTTATAATGATATTTTTTTTTCGAACTGACTACTGCTGTTGGCCGCAGATGGCCTTTACAGCTTCACCGGGCAAGTGGCGAGCGCAGATGGCTCTCAGCCTTTGTACGTCAGCCTTTATGTACCAGAAAAGACGAAGCAATATTATTGTAACACTGTTTTAAGAGATGGCGGTAACCCCCCAGGAATGTAAAAACACCAAATACTGTAACCAAGTGAAATTGTTACAAATTTTGTTGTAGTTGAATATTTTTTAGCATTTTGTAATTTATGTAAAACTGAATTTTGACGAACAGAAATGAACACATGATTACATTAAAAACTAATACATAAGATACACCCTGAGTTCAGTAAAAAGTTATTCGATTTAAAATAATATGCCTCTTCGTAACTTCGACGCGTTCTTGCCTTCAATTGGTATTAACTTATGCGGAGCCATCGTACCATAAGTTCCTGCAGTCAATAACACGTTAGAAGAATCATCACCATCGAGTAAACTACTCTTAACTCTCCCTGTGCCCAATCTCGGCCTTGTGTGGTAGAAAATTCTCAGCAACAATACGTATCAAGTAATTGGATCGTCTAGCAATTTCTGTTGACGCGTCTAGCTTTCGTACAATTCTTATAACGTCTTTTATATCGACGTCCAGTCTCATGATTTTCTCATAGAATCGCATGTGCATGAATAGCCGGCTGGTCACGTATCGGTTGATGGTTAGCGCGCTGTAAAGGATCATTTGTTGCTCTTCAGATGTCCGAGCAATCCGAGCAGTATCCAATCCTATATCTCAGTACTCGGTAATACTTTTTCCTGAGTACTTGTGTGAACACTAACTTGTATCTGTAAAGGAAGCATCAACAATCAGCAGTCTAATTCGATTTAAACGTATATTCAGGCCGATGAGCCCATAAAAGAGTAAGTAACTATTTCCTACAAAACTAATGTTAGTAAATACATTTACATTCTTATTCCTAATATTTAAAAACTATGTGTAATTCGGGGGTTCGATTTGTCCAGATTTGTGTCCGTAAAATGTTTTACAAAAACTGAAGTAATTTTATTATGTTTATCGATTAATGGTTCAACTGAGAAAAAGGTAGTATAGTTGTACAACCTTCTTTTTTTCGATAAATTTATTGTAATGCTTCTATTCGTATACCATACCTTGTCGAATATATAAAATGCTCCATGATATTAATAGTTCGGTTCCTCAGTAATATCTACGCTTTAGTTCTGCCCAAGTAAGTTCCTTAATTCTAGCAATTTTCTGTGTTTATCAAATCTTCTTGTTATTATTTGGGTATCATCCTCTCGTTGTCAAAATTCGGTATATGACTACGTCGATCATTCAATATATCTTCTATTTGTCTGCGCCTCCTCTCTTTTTAATTCTTTTAATGATAATAATTTCGTGGCTTTCCACTTCTTTTTTGGTATTGAGTGGTTCTTTGTAGTGACACTTTCTACAAGTTTACTTCAGATCATAGGATCATCCGGTATAGCCATCGTTTTAGTTCGTCTTGTATATCAATGTCGCCGAGTACTTCTTTAAATATGGATCTGCTGTTTTACCGAACAAGCCAGGTTCACATAAGCATTTGACAGCATATCTGAAATAAACATATTTAATGTATTAACTTTTGTAGGATACTTACAAATAAAGTGAAATGAATCATGAACTTAGTGTGTCTCTCAAGTAAGTACTGAAAAATTTAGTTATGTCATATAAAGTACAAACACAAAGGGAACCCAAGTACCAAGTATAAGTCGTTGATGACCAGAATCTTTTCGAACGGCTTAACTTCTTTAAGTTTACGTAAAGAAGTGGCCTAAGCCTGTATTGTTTGACGTCTGTATTACTGTGGATGTATTTATGATTGTTCAGAATACCCCTGGGGCTGAGTTCCACCACCGTACATTTGGGCAGAGCAAACTAGTAAAAACCTATCAATAACATCATCAGCCTACTATATATTTATGATATCTTATACTTACGTGCGGCTACTATATAAGGAACAAAAATCTCATTTGTTTGAAAAACATAGTTCGGATTGGATGTTTAATATAATTAGCTATGAACAAGTCGCGTATTACATAAGTGCTTATTAACAATTTACACCACAGCTCTTTGATAGCGGATCCCATTAAATATTAATATAGCTTTAGCGAAATGAGTTTGCAATGTGTAATGATAAGCATTGTTTTAAAATTGTCCATAATTAATGTTTCTTGTTTGTTTGCCATAATGATATAAATGTAGAGAAAGCTTAAAGCGTTTTTGGACTTTATTGCCGGTGAAAGCTGTAAAGGTAATCTGCGCCAACAACAGTAGTCAGTTCAAAAAAAGCATTTTCCACTAAAAGTTTTTTTTTTCCATCTATTTAATGATGGACAAATTGTCAAACTACGTGAAAACTAATAAATAAATAACGATTTTGTTTGGAACTTACGCGAGGAAACTACAAAGTTTGATTACCTATTCCACGAAACTGGACAAAAAAACAAATCAATATTGCTCCGCATACAAAGTAACAAATTTTTGCTTTCTTCGGAAAGACGGTTATGGCCTGTAATAACCCGGCAAATTGGTGTACACGGAGCAAATTTCAGTATAAATAAGCAATGATGACCTTCGTATCGACTTTATGGTCTCCATGACCTCTTTTGTACATTTTGACTGGACTGCAAAATACTTCTTGTGCGAAGAACTTTCTCTTTGTTTGCTTAGTTTATTATCTTGCAAATGAGTGTTGGTTAACTTAGCTCGACTATTTATCCATGTGATTGGGAAGCGGCCAATGCTTCTTTACCCTTTTCGTGGATGGCAATTAAGAACCTTCCTGCCCCATCAGTTCGCCCCCCTACGAGCATACTCGTAAGTCTGCCCACTGCCACTTTAACATTACATTATTCATCTATCACTAGAAATTTTTAGCCATGATAATGATATAATGTGTGTTAGCGGCGTATGTAGGTATGCACAGACAGTTGTAGGTCATTATCAGCTCATTAAACTTCCCCACCAAGGGGCACGAGCCTACCCGTATAGGGTGTTTAGGCTTTAGTCGATCACGCGGGCTCAATGCGGATTGGACGACTTCACACACAACCTTCGAATCTCTTCGCAGGCGTGCATGAAGGGTTCCTCGCGATGTTTTCCTACACCAGTTGTAGGTGCGTTGGTCAAATACTTGCATCTTTAGCAATGATATTCTGTATATATAAAGGTAGATATGCCACCTGTGCCTCAAAAACGAACCGGCAAAGAAATTACAGTTGTAGCCTCTTTGTTTAGATAAATGTACGCTCATTCGAAATATGTCTACGTGTGCTGTCGCTGCATTCGGAACACTGTTTTTAATTGTTTTGTGAGCATATCACGAATCTTTACTATTTACATAATTAATCTTTAGGCGTTGCGGAATCATTAAAGAGAGGCCTATGTAATCGCTTTTTTATTTTAAGTTACGTTTATCATATAAAATAAAAATATGAAATAAGATGAAATATTGAAAAAAGAAAACGGGCAATTTATATATGAATAAATTAAAAGGTAACGGCAATCAAACAAAGACTTTGCTAATACATTAAAACTTAAAACGTTCCAGTGAATTCGAAGCCCCGAATGATTCTATCATCCCCCTTAAAGCCCATTATCCAAATTAGAGTCACGAACTAACAAAGTGATTAATGTACCGACGCAACTTTTTTACAGTTGTAACAGTTTGAGTGAGTTGGCAACACTGACAAATTGGCGCGAACTTGAGTAACAAAATGGTGGGTTGAATGCCGCGTACTTCGTTCGTTTATTCTCTCAGGTGAAGCAAAGCATGACTAACTTTGACACAAATTTTTTGATTGTTTTAAAATTTCGATCACACGCAGTATTAGTGACATGAAGGAGAATTCTGATGGATTTGGAAATTGTTCCTGGGTATAAATAGAAGTAAGTACCCTTCGTAGGGTGGTGACATGACCGTGTTATACATAGTACAACTGAGAGGGTACATTCATCATCATCATCAGCCATTAACGGTCCACTGCAGGGAAAAACCTTCCCAAATAGTTTCATCATCAGCTCATTAAAGCCCCCACCGAGGGGCACGAGCCTACCCGTGTCAGTAGTACAGGCTTTAGTCGTCCACGCGGGCCCAGTGCGGGTTAGACGACAAATAGCTTAGCGTTGGGAAATTAGGTTCGAAACTCACCAGACTCAGTGCGATTTGCTGACTGTTAACAAATACCATCCTAAAGATAGAATCCCGGCAATCGCTACTTGCCCGGAAGCCTAGGAATCCTCTTTGTTTTCAAACAATCAGGGGATTCAGCCTGCCATGTTCTAACCAGACTAGGAAAAATTGCTCATAGTGCTTTTTATTATATGGTCTCCCACCGGGATTTAAACTCCCTTATCACGCAGTTAGCTTAACTAACACACTACCGCACAGAGCCAGTACGGAACCATACCACACTAACTATTGCTCGCGGCTTTGCTGCCCTTCATTTAAAACTGAAAAAAAATCCATGTAAAATTTCACCGATTCTTTTTTATAAACTATGGAAGTTTTTTTTGTAGTATAAAATATTCCGCGTACCGATTTTTAACTTTCTGCCTTAAAAATTGCGGAATGCTCCAAACAAACTTCTACCCCGGTTTTTCAAGATGTGGGAGGTTAGAATTAGACCAAAAGTAGCCTATATCACTCTCCAGCGCATCAACTATGTCCACTTAAAAACCACGTCTATTCGTTTTGCTATGAAAGACGAACAAACTAACATATTTTCACATTTATAATATTAGTATGGATGAGTCATCAATTCCATTTTTCATACATCCGTTGCCACACATTTTACCGGATTTGAAACTTATTCGTGCATAATTTTGGTATCAATTCGCCGTTCGTATATTGATACATTGGTAATGCCTTTGGGAATTCTCACAAAAATATTTGCGAATATTTCCCTTCACATTCTGGTTTTATGGCAAAGGGAAACTAAAAGGATGGCACGATATCAATAAGTAGGTCAATGTATGAGGAAAATATTATTTAAGCTCATAATTTATCTAAGAATACAGATTTACACAAAGTGCAAAAAGTTTCATTATTTTAAAATTCTAAGTATTTAAAAAAAAAACTTACGTCATTATCAGCTCATTAAACGTCTCACCGAAGGGCATGAGCCTTAGATTAAGCATGTACTAGATGTAGTCATAAGACGTTGCCGCTCTTATATCATTGTAATGCAATACACGTCATGTATCTTTGTCTATCACACGAATCCTAGTTTACGAGTAGAAGAGAGTTACGTGATAGACGTTTGACAACTCTGACGTCGTGTCATTTTGTGGCCTCCAAAGAGGCCAAAACATTACGAGCTGTGTGCAAATTTTTCACAAAGTGTCATAATTTTAATAAATATTTTGAAAAAATAAGTAAACGTAGTAAAATGTCGTGTTCTGCGGTAAATTGTTCTTCAAGAACCACCAAAGGAGGAGTAAAAGACCCGGAATTATCATTTCATAAGTAAATATTTGACGACATTTTCATTCATATTGCGTAGTGTAATGAGACTTATGGATAAAAAACATGTAGTAGTAGACTTTAAATAATGTTAGACATACATTAGCTTGTATAATTGTAGAAATTACGTCTAAAACAATTAATATTATGCATGAAAATTTAAGGATGTTACATAGTGATGTACTCAACATAGAATTTAATTCCATCGATAGTATTTCTTTAACAGTTTCTTTATACAATTATTGAATTTTTAGGTTCCCGAAATGTCCACAAATCAGAGAAGAATGGCTTAAAAGTGTAAGGCGTGAAAACTGGGAGCCTACGAAGAACTCCAGGCTTTGCTCAACTCACTGTAGATATCTGATTAAGGACAAAAACAATTGCAAATTGATAATGGCCAAGTGTGGTAGATTAAAAATACTTTTTAATTTCTTTTTAGGGTTCCGTAGTCAAACAGCAAAAAACAGAACCCTTATAGATTCGTCATGTCTGTATGTTTGTCCGAATATCACATCAACTTTCTCAGAAAATTTAAAAACTATAAAAATATTCTTATAATTTGCAAGAACATATTTGTGTTCTGTAATCCACATTATAATTTTAACAAAAAAAACATGAAAATAAAAAATGTTTTTAGGTCGCATATTTTAAACTGAAACTTTTTTTCATGATACCCACTATTGTGGGTTATCAATGTATGTATGTATGGGTCTTTAAAATGATAATGACGTTTTGAGTATATATTTTTTAAATAAAATAATTTTTAAGTTTGAGTTTGTGAGTGTTATTTAAAATTTGTTATTTTACCGTAAAAATATAATATAGTCTATTTAATACCTACCAATAATATTTTGTTTTATTTGTTCCAACATCATCTAATTTTTAACCCAGGAAGACCAAACTTCAAAATATTTGCGTATAAAATGTATTATGGTAACGCTTTATTTTTATTTTTGTTGTAGATAAAATTAACAGCGTTGCTGTATCTGATTCCATGTTATTTTAACACAATTTATAATCATCTAATTCTGCAGGTGCGACGACGACGCCCGGCTTAATTCTAGCAATATGTTCGATACAAGGTCACATCCCTAGTGACGCACACTAATACAAATCTGTAACTGCACACTAACAAAAATTAGACACCGCCTTTCAATATACAGTCTGTCTACCACATAATATGTCTATGGCATGAGCCTACCTTTATACGGTGATTAGGCCTTAGTCG
>PQWD01009353.1:0-37598 GCA_019425675.1 Leucinodes orbonalis
TTAAGGCGCCTTTCCACTGAAGCGGACTCGTATGGATTCTCGAAGTATCCCTATACTCACTTAGCTTACGCCAAACTGGGTTCCAATATACTCTGCAGGCAAGACCATTTTATACAGTTATTCTTGTCTCCATTACGATTTCCTGTAATACGTAGCGCAGACGTGACTCGTTTTAACCATTGTGGGTCTTGGACAATTCATGCACGTGTGAACATTTCATTCTGTTATAAATCATTGGAGTAACATTATTAAAATACACAGGATAGCCTTTTTTACAGTTCTGGTAAAATCAAAGTATTTTTTTGTAAAACCAGATGATAACAAACACACGCTCACGTCGTGACAAATGGTGTCGTTACCTTGAACTTCAGCAAGATCAGTGATCATATTGCCGGCCCTTAAAATGAGAATAGACTCTTTTTATTATGGACACCAGGTCATATTGTTTCGGATACATTTTCATCAACTTATCTCACAGCTGAATTATGCGGGGCAAAAAGTGTCACCATATCAAATATTCGTTATTGACTAATGTAGTTAGTGCACATAAAGCCAACTTGTGTTTCATAAGCAAAGCCTGAATCGATGTGAATATTTTCGTGAAGTACTGTTCCAATTTCAAGGAAGTTGCAGTTTAATACCAACTTAAATATTAAACCAAGGCATTCAACTTTTTAACGTGCGCGGTTGTTGAAATTGCTAGTGATCGTGATCTCACAAAATCTATCGGACGTTGAGTTCTTCGAAATGAGATTGGACTGTATTACATTATTACAAGGGGATTTTTTTTAAATTATGTTAGTGTACGGTGCTGAACCAGGGTCCATTTGTCCTAACTAGAAGCATTATCATCGCTATCTGTTTATATACAGAAATAGGTTTTAACCTTAACATGAAAATGAAGCGTTGAGCACCCAGCCACAGTGTGTTCCTTGAAAATTACAACATGTCCTTTTTTAACGAGGTGTTCAGAATATTTTTCTTTCGTTAGACAGAAAAGGGTAAAGTGATGACATGACCCTAGGCATTGCTGATGTTAAAAAACCACATTGATATACTAATCTATAAATAAGATGAGCCGCTTGCTCACCTTCTATATTTAGAATTGAACCAAGTCACATAAAATATAGTTTTAAAGCCTACCTTATGGATGGTTATATCTAGCTAGCAAGAAAACTCCAGAATAGCTTGTCTTCAATGTCATTTCTAGGCTACGTAAAAGTGGCCAAGAAAACAATTTAGGCTAAACAATTTTGCCACAATTTACGTTCACCAGTAGTTTGTTACGCATAATTTAGTTCAATATCGGGCCCGATTTTGGTTGCGAAACTGTTACAAAGCCACCGCGAGTTCCCCGGACCTTTAATAAGCGACTCTTGGTTTTAACCCCGCATTGTCTATAAGGTTCATGTATTATTCAGGGCCCGTAGAAACGACGGCACCTGTGCAGAGCTCCTGATTATGTCAAGTTGTCACGCATACGTTTTTTATGATTACTATGCATCTCCGGACTTTTACAAGAATCGTTTTATACTGTTTTTACAAGAAAAAACTACAACCTATTATTATAAGCTGAATCATTCTTTGTATAGCATTATCTGTAATATGTACCCCAAAAAAAAATCACAGTAAAATTGCCAAACAGTGGCGTAAATATTACAGTATCCAGTATTTTAACTGCCTTACTCAACCTAAATCCCAAACATATAGTTTTACAAAAGTTTAATGCGACAGTGCTATAATAAGACAAACTTGAGGTTACCACGACGAAATTGTAATGTTTAATAAACGAAGATTGTTTCATCATCAGGTTTTTTATGATAATGTCAAACAACATAGGTACGTATGATATGACAAAATTTTAATCACTTAAGTCATCTAAATTGAAATGCGTTAATGTGTTAATATGGGTCAAGGAAAACTATAAGGCAAATTGCCTGTATCAAAGCTCAGGTTTTTGGCTGGTAGTCAACTCGTTTAACGGTTTGTAAGGGTACTTAACATAATTTAGCGTGCTAATCGTCTGCACTTTAAACTAATTAAAGCAATTTTCTGATGTTTCGTAAAAAATATTGTGTTTCGTTTATCGTCTACTAGGCTAGGCTATGTTAGGACAGAAGTATTTATATTTTAAATTATGAACAAGATAATTAATTTCAAACAACAGTTAGGAGCGTTCAAGTATTACGTAACGCAATTTGGGGGGCGGGGGTCTCGTAAAACGTTACGATGCGTTACACGGGCGGGAGGGGTCCTCTTACAACACGTTACGTAAATTATTTCTTTTTTTATATAAAAATAGGAAAATAACTCCCAAATTGGCAACCCTTTTCGTTTACGTTTTACGGGGACTCTCGATTGTTAAAATAAATTAATAAATAAAAGGTTAAAATAAATTTTTATTGAAGAATTTATTAGTAAAAAGCTAAATACTTAGGAGAATGAAGGAGAAAAAACAATTGTTTTGTAAAGCCAAAAATTTATAAAAAATAAACAAAATAAGCAGGTGGTTGCGAATTAAAAATCTCTTGTTTTATTATAAGGCAATTAAAACTATACGAAGGATAAAAACTATAACAACTTTTGCGACTCAGGGTAAAAATGATGACTTAAGTGTACGTAACCTTTAGAGAGGGGGTGGGGGCTACAGAAAACGTTACGGAGCGTTACAGTGGGGAGGGGGGGTCAAAAATCTTCAAAAATTGCGTTACGTAATACTTGAACGCTCCCTTATAGTAGGTTCCAAAAGTTATGAAATATAGTACTTTTTTCGTGAAAATGAACTAAACTGTTGGTAGGCCTGTCCATGATATATGCTGAAGAAGGAAACAATCAGCACGCTCCTTTACAAACAGTGCACAGGTATCATGTGTTATTTAAGTCCTCAACTTTGAAATGAGTCGAATAAAAAAGAAACTAATATAACAATCGAAATAATGTTATAACAAAGTAGGTGACTCATTAGTAGGTGCGCAAAACTGGTCACAAATATTGTGTCCACTGTTCTAAATTCTATTGCAAAACTAAAATGTTTAATGCTACTTTAGCCTAGCAAAGTTTACCGGTAAGTTGATTATCACAACGGTAATGGTTAAATTATGCAATGCAAATGAGTGGTCCAACTTCGTGTGAGAGTGATATGCAGCCATCCTGAATATTTTTTGTCAAAAGGCAAAATTTATTTGGGTCTAGTGCATTTAAATTTATGAGGTATATACGAGTATTATGGTGATTTAAATTGTTAATGAAACCGCTTTATTCCATTCAGCATTTATATTAAGGAATAAGGTAAGATCTAGTTAAAGAATCTACGAGTATTGACTCACATTCACATAGGAGTAGTTACTCATGCATTGAGACCTTTCAAATTGTCTTTCAAACAATATTTTGCGGCTCAGCCTCTCAATGTATCAATACTCTTAATTTGGGGATACTTTGTGCAGTTGAATAAAAGAGGAATACAATGTTTTCGAAATACTTTCGCACATTTATTACAAATACATAGAAAACATGCAGTATACGAACACAAATGTATGTACTTTATGTGAAAGAACCCGGAAACTTTGGTGTAGCTAACGTCTCTACCCCAAACTGGTCGACAGATGATTAGGTACTGATGCTTGCAACAATTCCCTTTGCAGGTTGGGGTTGTAATCGACGGAGTCTTAGTAAAATTATATTACATGTGTTTAAACTTAAATACCTAAAATAAAATATTTCATCTTGGTTAAGTAAAAATCCTCGGAACTTATGGCCTTGACCATTTTACCCTTTTAAGCAAAATGCATTATCCGATAGGCCCAAGCATTCCTTTGGGCCATTCGGTAAACTTTCATCGAAAATCTTTGAGCTAAGGTAGCAACTCCATTGATGATTTTAAAAAAGTAAATAATTCACTCGTTACAATTGCTAAATTTATGTTTACAGCATCTAAAGGATGAAATTTAGCAATTCCAAAGAGATTGTTTAAATCCATTGTTTCGAAATTGTATTTTTATTCTGAGTAGTCGATTCCCTTTTTCGAATTTGGATTAACAATCAAAACCATCAGAAACCCGTTGATTTCTATGACAAAAAAAAATAATGATTAATGTACCAACTATACTAAAGTTAACAATTAAAACACATTGGACAAAAAATATATGGATTGCAACAACAACAGCAAGTGAAAAATTCTTTAACTAAAGTAGATGGAACTGATTATCAGAAGGTAAAACAATATTAAATTATCCCCATTTTGGTGTTGCACTACGTTTCTAAATTTTCCCAAAAGTTTTGTAGAGTTGCAAATCCGATAACCAGTACGCCGAACGGACAGCAAGGTCATTTCGAATTCACGGTAACTCCATTATGATTTCATGTTATTGGATAAAGTTCATCAGACCGGCAGCATAATTACTGATAACGATGACTAAATAACTACGTGTCATAAGGAAGCAGATACATACATATTTATTATAAAGTTTATTTATAGGAAATGAGCGTACATCGACTATATTAACATTTATTTGTTCTTAAGTTCTCAGGCATCGAGCCCGGCAAGCTAAATCGGTTGACGGTCGTAATTAAAGCAAATACCGCAACATTTCATCATCTTTTGGGTGACTCACAAATAAGCCTTCTATGCTACAGAAGACAATTCTCGAATACGAACTTAAGGTGGATTAATACCCACCAAAACCGAATAAGAGCCGCATGGCGCTATGACCTGATATCACAATTGGCAAACTTTACGATAAGCCACAATTTATAATTTATACTTATACTTTTCGATGAGACTTGGGCTGTGCTTCAGGCCCTCCAACGGTGCCATATTGACTTTCGCTATATCGAAGTATTGAGATGTCTGTACGAGAGCGCTACTATGTCAGTCCGTGTACATGAAGAGCTTACACAACCTATCCAATTGCACCGAGGAGTGAGACAGGGAGACGTTATATCTCCGAAACTGTTCACAGTTGCGTTGGAAGATATGTTTAAGCTGCTCGATTGGAAAGGACTTGGCATCAACGTAAATGGCGAGTACATCACTCATCTTCGATTTGCCGATGATATAGTAGTCATGGCAGAATCCATGGAGGATTTAAGCACTATGCTCGAAACCCTAGACGGAGCTTCTCAACAGGTGGGTCTTAAAATGAACATGGACAAGACGAAAGTCATGTCTAATGCCCATGTCGTACCTATACCGATATCAGTTGGAAGTTCTGTCCTCGAAGTTGTTGACGAATATGTGTACCTGGGACAGGTAGTCCAAATGGGTAGGTCCAACTTCGAGAAGGAGGTTTCTCGTCGAATCCAATTAGGATGGGCAGCGTTAAGGCAGATCTTTTCGTCCAAAATACCTCAGTGTCTCAAGACGAAGGTCTTTGACCAGTGTGTGTTGCCAGTTATGACATACGGAAGCGAAACGTGGTCGCTCACTAAGGGCCTCTTGAATAGACTCAAGGTTGCTCAGCGTGCTATGGAGAGGGCTATGTTAGGTGTCTCCCTACGCGATAAAATCCGAAACGATGATATCCGTAGGAGAACTAGGGTGACCGACATAGCCCAGAGGATTAGCAAGTTGAAGTGGCAGTGGGCAGGGCACATAGTGCGTAGAACCGATGGCCGATGGGGCGGAAAGGTTCTCGAGTGGCGTCCACGTAACGGAAAGCGAAGCGTAGGCCGACCCCCAACCAGATGGACGGATGATCTGGTTAAGGTGGCGGGTAGCAGATGGATGTCAACTGCAAGGGATCGGTCCGCGTGGAAATCATTAGGGGAGGCCTTCGTTCAGCAGTGGACATAATTAGGCTGTAATGATGATGATGATGACGACTTTTCATACACAAAAATGTCCAACAAAAAAAAATACCATAAGGTAAATTTAAGAAAGCAAAAAACTACTTGCCCAGGCTAAGATATCTGTATCAAAATATTTGTATCTGGGGGCACGGCAGTGCCCCCGCCAAGTCGAGACGCGAAGCAAACACTGCCGTACCATCCTACAGATCCATTTCGCCGCATTTTCAGGCCCCGATTTGAGAACCTTGGATAATACCAGAGCGCTTGAAAATTCGTCATCTAGTAAGATATCATAACTTACTTTAAATCCCAAAATTCGTCTGTAGTAATTTAGTTCCGACGTTAAGCGAAAGCAAAGTTTCGCATTTTCGACAGACACTCACTCACTCACTCATCCTATTCAACCTATCGCAGTCCACTGCTGGACATAGGTCTCCCCCATTTCGCGCCAGATATCCCGGTCCTCCGCTTTCCTCATCCAGCTCCACAGACGACCTTCGCAAGTCGTCGGTCCATCGGGCCGGAGGGCGTCCTACGCTACGCTTGCCGAGACCGGTCTCACTCCAGAACTCGTCTGCTCCAACGGCTATCGGTTCTGCGACATATGACCAGCCCACTGCCACTTCAACTTGCTGATCCGGCGGCTATGTCGGTAACTTAGTTCTCTTACGGATTAATCATTTCTGATCTTATCCCTAAGAGAGACCCGAGCATAGCTCGCTCCATGATCATCAAAATAGAACTAGTACTTCCCATTAACTCAGAAAGCTGAATCGGTACAGAGTTAAGTTCAATGGCTACATAAAGGGAAAACTATGAAAACTTCGAAATCGAAGATCTGGAGTACCTGTGACCCTGCTTTAAATAACAAAATCATCAAAATAGAACTAGTACTTCCCATTAACTCACAGAGCTGAAATTTGGTACAGAGTCAGGGTTAATGTTACATAAAGGGAAAATTATAATAACTTGGATAATCGAAGATCTGGAGTACCTGGTGACCCTGCTTAGATAACAAAAGAGCCCAGCCAAACTATAAGAGATTGACATACGCCTTAAACAATATATATTTAACATGGCTGGGCCGCTCATCCGATGTCAAAAATCGGGGGCACGTAGGCCCCGCCAAGTCGAGCGCGCTAGACCAATTCAAACACACTGTTGGTGCACACAAATATTTGTAGGTACTGCCCGGGGATCGAACCCGGAACCCTTGGTGTAGTAGCCGACGTTTCAACCATTACACCCAATGTCGTCTAATATTCCTTTCAAGTTTCTACAAAAGAAGTAAAATCCCACCAAAAACATTCTGTAAAAAATCTAGCCAAGTCTCGATGGAGCTGCTTGGTTATCTCTAAAAAGTAATGAAATCAAGAACAAAGACGTGCCAAGTCTAAGGTTCCTTATGCAATTAATTAAGAAACGTTACTTCCATAACTCGTTACTAGATCGCAATCCTGCTGATACGTGGAAGTTTTTGAGATCGGTAGTATTGGCAAGTCTCCCATCTGTAGTTCTGGAAACATTGATATTGCACCCTTAATTTTATTTCTCTCAGCCTCCTGTTACTTTAAATCCCGGTGTAAAGATCAATACTTTGCGTGATTTGTCCAGCTTCCGTTGCCTTCTTGTTCGGTTTTTGAGCTTAAAACTGTGTCTGTGGATGAGGTAAGGAAATCTATTCTTGCATTCTTCTACTGCTGTTGGTAGTGATAATGTTTGTTCGAGAATGATCTTGTCTGCTCTTTCAATGTTCTTCCTATCTTAACACACTTATTTATTTCTCTATTTTCTCGAACACCTTTCTAACGCTGGAAATTAGCTCACATCATCCCTCTTCCCAAAGTTGCTAATCCCGCGGATCCTTTTAATTTGTCCAATTTCTATACACCCTTCCTTGCCAAAGTCTTGAACACATTTGCACAAGCAGCTATTCTTCCTTTTTGCTGTCCAACAATCTCATGAACCCATATCAGTCTGGTTTCGCATGGTCATAGCACTGTTTCTGCTTTGGTTAATGTAACTGATGATATTCGCTGGGCCATGGAGAGCAAGTTTCTTACTGTACTTGTTTGCTTGACTTCAGCAATGCTTTTAATTCTGTTGATTTTGATTTCTTTATTGGTATTCTTCAGTCATTCAACTTCTCTTCAAATTCTTTGACTTGGTTTAACTCGTACCTTCGAGGACGCTCGCAGTGTATTCGTCTTGACGAAAGTTTCTCTGATTGGTGTGAGCTTAAGGCAGGTGTTCCTCAGGGTGGTGTCTTGTCTCCTTTGCTTTTCTCTCTTTTTATTAACTCTGTAACAGTTATCAGGTCCCATTACCACCTCTACGCGGATGATTTACAACTGTATCGACATTTTCCTGTGGCTGATGATTGACTCTGCTATCGCCGCAATCAATGATGATTTGAATAAAGTCAGTACTTGGGCCAGTTCCTATGGGCTGTTGGTTAATCCTAAGAAGTCCCAGGTGATGATCATGGTGGCAGACGCTTGCGTAACGCGTTGGATTTGTCTTGTGTTTCTCCTGTTTGTTTTGATAGCGATCCGATTCCATTTTCGGAGTCAGCTAAAAATCTTGGGATCATCTTGATTCTCACCTCGACTGGAGTTGTCAATTAAATGATGTCAGCCGAAAAGTACATTTTTCCTTGCACTCTTTAAAATTACTCCAAAACTTCTTACCTAGGTCAACTAAAATTGCTCTTTCCCAATCTCTTTTACAGCCTTTACTCGATTATGCTGATGTATGCTATCTCGATGCCACAGAGGAGCAGTTGAATAAGTTGGAACGTCTACAAACCTTTTCATCCGATTTATTTTTGGGCTTAAGAAGTATGACCATGTTTCGCAGTATCGGTCTGAGCTTGGATGGCTTCCTATTCGACTTCGTAGGAATTCTCGTATTCTCTGTTTCTTTACAACGTTCTTTATAATCCTTTCTATCCCACGTACTTAAAGTCTCGTTTTTCTTTACTCGTAATACTGAAGATTCTTGCAGGTCTCACTTAAAATCTATACTTGCTTTTCCACCGCATAAGTCTGACTTCTTTTCCTATTCATTCACTGTTCATGCAGTTAGGTTGTGGAACTCTCTTCCCGCTAAGATTCGTGACAGTCCTAGTGTTTCTATTTTTAAAAAACGTGTCAAGGAATTCTATCTTTCTAGTTGATATATCAATTTATTCTATATATGTATAATTATTTATTTTAATTATTTTCATTGAAAACATATACGAGTATAAATATAATTATTTTGTTCTGATTTGTATGTGTATTGTAATGTTCTGT
Source organism: Leucinodes orbonalis (assembly GCA_019425675.1). Taxonomy (NCBI): domain Eukaryota; kingdom Metazoa; phylum Arthropoda; class Insecta; order Lepidoptera; family Crambidae; genus Leucinodes; species Leucinodes orbonalis. The sequence continues at coordinate 9,084 of PQWD01009353.1, forward strand.
TTATTGTATGTTTGTAGTTCTGCAAAGAGGATGGAGGTTTATTAAATATGTAATTTATTGTTTTATATTTGTTTAAGATTTCGTAACATACTAACCTTATACATGGATGTGCACTTAATCTGCCTTTTCAATTATTTATTTTCCTTTCTTAGGACTGCTGGAAGAGATTCCATATGGAATAAGTAGTACCTTTGTACTTATATTCAATCTCATTGTTCATTTTCTATGTTTAGGTGGCATAAATATAAATAAATAAATAAATTATTATGGTTAATGTTGTGTGACTTGCCGTTGAACATTCTTTATACGTTAGTGGCTTATCAAGCCTACAATCGATGGGCTATTGAATCACCGTTTCCAAGTGGCAAATTTTACCGTCAATGGCGTGCGGTTCTGGCGACAGATTGGTGCAATGGTGTCATAAGCACCTAGTTTTGTATCCTTGTGTACTCTTCAACGGCCAAGTCACACAACATAAACCATAATAATAATAATTGCATAGGAACCTTAGACTTGGCACGTCTTTGTCTTGATTTCATTACTTTTAGAGATAACCAAGCAGCTCCATCGAGACTTGGCAGATTTTTTACAGAATGTTTTGGTGGGATTTATATCACCTATACCGTCATAGTCATAAATTGTAAGGATGCAATTGAAATTATGTTACAATAAATGAGGATGAACCCTTATTTTTGAGATATGAACAAATTGGGAACATCAAAAATAGAAGTACTTAATCCTACCGGCTCATAATTCAAGCAAAATAACAAGTTTTTGGATAATACCTGGAGATTTTTCGCGTGTTTTTTTTCCTTGTCAGATTTAGGTTTGAAACTGTTGGATTTGCTATAAGAACAATTTCTACAGCTATTTGCATAGGTTTCCAAGTTTCAGCTGCTGTAAAGATTGCCGCTGTGAATCGTAGATTCTAATCCACGGGTACCAAAAAGCGGTCGTTAATAAAAATACGACAAGGTTTTATCAAACCATAATACTTTATATAAAATAAAAACAAACGGATTCGTATAAAACTTCATTAAAAAGGCTTCTTCAATAACTACAACAGAAAAATGCGCTAATACGCTGGTCTGTTGTGTTGACGGATTACGAACCCGTTTCTTATCAAGCAGGATTGCTGCACGTTGTTTAATCGGGGATCCTTAACACAAAAAAAATTGCAGATGCAATTAAACATATCAATACACAAATGATTATTAACTGCCACTAACACTCAGGAAACACCACACATTATATTTTAAGGCTCTGTTTTTCGCTTAGACAATACTGTTATTGTTGTGAGCCTGATCGTATTGGTTGTGGATGATATTCGTCTTTTAGTACTTTGGTTACAAGAAAATCTCTTGTCTATGCATAGTGACAGGACCTTAAATCACCATGTGATATTAACCAATCAAAAGCATTGCTGTTACATAATAAACATTTACAACATGCTTAACTATACTATATTTATAATAAAATAGCTAGGAGATAAGATTAAAAAATATATTTCATCTTCGGTTTCCCGAGGCGAAGTTAATGTAATCTCAAAGCTTGTCTCATCATTACACATTCTTCGCAAAATGAAAATCCTCAATTTGTGATTTGTTAAAAACTTCTTAATTAAATTGTATGGTCGGCCGGCTGCCAGCGGAATTTAAAGACCGATCTTTGTGCAAACCCTACTCTGTCCTACTAAGCGCGCTTTGTACAATAATCCTTTGGCTTTGGACAATTTTGATAAATTCGTTAGACGGGAAAATTTTCCGGTTGAATAATATGAAACTAGCATTTTACATTGAATATAAACAATTCAAGAAAATAATAGTAGACATAAAAATATGTGTGTATCATTTACATGCATCAAGCTACCGAATTTATAACACATATGAGTATTTGGACATAAAATATTATGGTCATAATATGATAGATGAGAAAAAATATATCAGTTTTGATTCTCAAAAGTTAAGAAACGTGTGTGCCTATAACGGCTACGGTTACGGTACGGTAAACATCTTATTTCTCTCTTCAACCTATTGCAGTCCACTGCTGGACATAGGTCTCCCCCATTTTGCGCCAGACATCCCGGTCCTCCGCTTTTCTCATCCAGCTTCCACCAGCGACCTTTCGCAAGTCGTCGGTCCATCGGGCCGGAGGGCGTCCTACGCTACGCTTGCCAAGACGCGGTCTCCACTCCAGAACTCGTCTGCTCCAACGGCCATCAAAAACATCATTTTATCAAAACATCTTATTTGCTAAACTTCAAATTGTAACTATCAAAAAGGTGCTTTTCGTAAACATTTCGTTTCTTCATATATTTAATCTCATTTGTTAAACTATGTTACTATTGTTATTATTTTACGCTAAAGACAATTACATACCAAATTTATTACTATAAATCACGTATCAACCAACCTCACTTTATCAGTAAAAGCGGCTGTTACTGTAGAACAACTTTACTAGTGATCTCCAAACAAAAATGACAATAAGTTATACTGTATTTACATTGTGTATAAGCATATATATAATCTTATTTGTAAACAAGTACCACGAGTAAACCAAAATCAATAAAACACAGATTGAATCAATACAAGGTTAAAAATTTTAAGATGACATAAATATGAATATTGACATTATCTTTTCCGGTGAACCAATTAATAATTTAGGCATCCATCACCATAATCTTTTATGGCAAAGTTACTCGTTTTATCTGTATTAAAACAACATTTGACCTTGTCGATCCACCAGGGGGTTTCTTTAAACATGTTGCGTGTAACAAACTAGCTATTTCCCATTGATTAGGAGGTAAGGGGAATTCGTTGCCATTACGTTCTGTTAGCTGAGCAAAAACACTAGTTACTAATGTTATGAAATAGTACCTATAACTTCCAATTGCCTAATGTACTCACTGAGGTCGAATATAATGCATAAAAACTGATGAAAAAATGTTTACCCGAGTATAATATGATTAAGAGTAGGAGCTTTTGATGAGAATTTTTAGTTGATATAATATGAGTTTTTAATTGTTGATGGTGAATAGTTACTTTCACAATTATTTGTAACAGAATAATCATACGATTGAGTTAAAAACGAAAAATGACGCACCATAATAGTGAAGAATCATTTTAATTTGATAAGAGGTACCTTTGCCGATAGAAAAATGTACTATTTCATTGAAGCTTAGTTCATAATAACTGATTGGTTACCTTTCTGGTCAATAACTGCTTTATCCTAAGCATTTCCATACTACATTCATGCCTAAGTGAAAAATCATAAATACAATTATATTTTAACTTTGTACAATGTTTGAATTAGCCTTCAATTAAATTAATTCTGGGACCATATAGATTGTGTTTACCTTCATTATCAAGTTGGCAGCCGTTCATAAGTTGAGACATTCCACAAACTTCCTAATTCTGCATTCTCGCCAGTAATGTACGCAGAACTCACAACTTGATTAAGTAACCTGTACGTAAACTTGTCAATTGGACAAGTAAACTATTTTGAATTCTAAAATTATCGTAAACACGATCTATTTTCGAATTCATAGTTCAATTGTTGGAGCAGACGAGTTCTGGAGTGGAGACCGCGTTTTGGCAAGCGTAGCGTGGGACACCCTCCGGCCCCATGACCGAGGAATTGCGAAGGTCGCTAGGTAGAGGACCAAGATATCTGGTGCTTAATGAGGGAGACCGATTTCAGTAGAAAGGTGCGATAGGTTGAAGAGAGAGTTAATATTTTCTTTAATAGCTTGATTTAGAGGCTACTGCCCGCGAAACAAGCCATAATTTCCACGCTTGGGAGAGGGGTTGACGATCGCAGTTACCATTAAAGGTTAGTTGTAGCTAATGAGATGGCCCAACCCTTTTCTGTTGTGTTATATCCCTAATCCGTATCCAAAGGCACCCGCGAGAAAAATAGACGTTAGAAGGGAATCACACAGCTCTCGAAATACACTGCAATACTTTTGTTCTGCTAAATGAATAACAGTCAAAGTCAAAAATATAGTTTCAATCTAATTACAGAATAAGATTAGAACTAAAATCGTGTCAGTATTGCGAACCGTCTCGCGCGTAGGTTTGATGATTTCCAGCCCCCCGAACAAGCCGGGTTCCGCAAAGGCTTCAGCACCATAGACCACATACATACGCTGCGGCAGGTTATACAGAAGACTAGAGAGTATAACCGGCCATTATGCTTGGCGTTTGTGGACTATGAGAAAGCCTTTGATTCGATCGAGACTTGGGCTGTGCTTCAGGCCCTCCAACGGTGCCATATTGACTTTCGCTATATCGAAGTATTGAGATGTCTGTACGAGAGCGCTACTATGTCAGTCCGTGTACATGAAGAGCTTACACAACCTATCCAATTGCACCGAGGAGTGAGACAGGGAGACGTTATATCTCCGAAACTGTTCACAGTTGCGTTGGAAGATATGTTTAAGCTGCTCGATTGGAAAGGACTTGGCATCAACGTAAATGGCGAGTACATCACTCATCTTCGATTTGCCGATGATATAGTAGTCATGGCAGAATCCATGGAGGATTTAAGCACTATGCTCGAAACCCTAGACGGAGCTTCTCAACAGGTGGGTCTTAAAATGAACATGGACAAGACGAAAGTCATGTCTAATGCCCATGTCGTACCTATACCGATATCAGTTGGAAGTTCTGTCCTCGAAGTTGTTGACGAATATGTGTACCTGGGACAGGTAGTCCAAATGGGTAGGTCCAACTTCGAGAAGGAGGTTTCTCGTCGAATCCAATTAGGATGGGCAGCGTTCGGGAAGTTAAGGCAGATCTTTTCGTCCAAAATACCTCAGTGTCTCAAGACGAAGGTCTTTGACCAGTGTGTGTTGCCAGTTATGACATACGGAAGCGAAACGTGGTCGCTCACTAAGGGCCTCTTGAATAGACTCAAGGTTGCTCAGCGTGCTATGGAGAGGGCTATGTTAGGTGTCTCCCTACGCGATAAAATCCGAAACGATGATATCCGTAGGAGAACTAGGGTGACCGACATAGCCCAGAGGATTAGCAAGTTGAAGTGGCAGTGGGCAGGCACATAGTGCGTAGAACCGATGGCCGATGGGGCGGAAAGGTTCTCGAGTGGCGTCCACGTAACGGAAAGCGAAGCGTAGGCCGACCCCCAACCAGATGGACGGATGATCTGGTTAAGGTGGCGGTAGCAGATGGATGTCAACTGCAAGGGATCGGTCCGCGTGGAAATCATTAGGGGAGGCCTTCGTTCAGCAGTGGACATAATTGGGCTGATGATGATGATGATGATGATGATTGCAATTAAATCTGTTCATACATTATATATAAAACCAGTATCTAATTTGGGGAAAATTAATATAAGAATCACAATCCAAATCATATTCCGAATCGTATGTAATTTTATGCTTTGTTAATCATTCAGTACGTTACGTCTTCAAACATCTGTCTGCCTTTGCCGAAGTTAGGAGCCTGGTAAATTTGCACGACTTAATTAGGTTACAAGCTGTGTTAATGAGATACAGAATTTGAAAGAAAACCTAAATATTAGTTACACCATCATAATATTTTTTATTTTAGTTGGTCTAATTACAATTAGACTGTCAGTGGCCCAAAGGTGTGGACTGTTGCCCGGGAGGGCTTAGGTTCAAATCTTGCCACGTACCAATGTGTTTTTGAACTTTCGAAAATATATGTACGTTATCTGACGCTCTTGCGGTGAAGGAAAATATCGTGATGAAACCGGAAATGATTTAATCCATAAGCAAACTAAAGTTACCGACATACCCGCCGGATCAGCAAGGTGAAGTGGCAGTGGGCTGATCACGTATATCGTAGAACCGATGGCCGTTGGAGCAGACGAGTTCTGAAGTGACTTTGCTCGGCAAGCGTAGCGTAGGCCACCCTCCGACTCGATGGACCTTGCGAAAGGTCGCTGGAGGAGGCTGGATGAGAAAAGCGGATGATAGGGATATCTGGTGCAAAAAAAATTAGAATATTCACAGACATACACATTGCGCCATCTAGCCTTAATTTAAACAAGGAACATCTTGTACTATGGATAATACATAGAAACACCCTGACCAATCCAAACGTAGTACACACAAGTGGGTATACTGCCCGGGATCGACCCCCAAACCCTCGGTGTGATAGCTGAGTATTTAACCATTATACCACATATTATATAACTTTGTCATAATTATATGTAATAGTTATCAAAAATTACGAATATGATATTATGAGGCTTATGCATTTTAATTCCAACTTTTAATCATTACTTAAAACTTTTGACGACCCATTTGGTGTAATGGTTGAGTCGTCGGCTCTTTCACCAAAGGTTCCAGGTTCGATCCTTGGGCAGTACAAACATTTATGTGCATGAACATGTCTGTATATATTGGTCTGGGTGATTTCTGTGTATAATATGTATGTTTTTTTAAAACAAAATGTATATAAGTATGTTTATCCGTTTTAGTACCTATACTATAAGCGTAATGCTGTTCGGGAATAGATGGCGCTGTGTGAATGTAAGTTAATATTTATTTATTTTTTTACTGAAGACAGTTTCTGAAAATGTTTTGGTAATAAACTCCGCTTTACAACTTTCCACTCCCAGTAGCGGAGTTTGAAAATATGATTCATTACATATTCTACCATCTTTCCGAGTACTAACGAATGATTTACAATCCGGCTTGGTTTTGATAAATGCCTCTTGAGACCTATGTTTCAACCGAATATACTGTGCATATGTAAACATAAATATTTTTAATTGACAACATGCTTAGCAAGATTATATTAGAGCACTATGTGTTCGAGACGTGGCTAGTACACCAAGGGTCCGGGTTCAATTCCGGGCATTATAAACAATAGGCATGATGACTGGTCCTGCAATCGTAAGAATTATTTATAAATATTACAAATATAGGCTAAATTAACGAATGTGCCAACTTTCAGCTCGAAAACTCATGTTTTATAAATTTTTATTATTCTACAAGTCCTTGCTTTTATTTAAAACCCTTTTTTCATGTATATAATTATACAAATGTATTACGTGCTTGGCAAAAATTTTTCAAACGAAGAATCTAATTATCATGCTTAGTAATAATTGATGCAAAATATTTATTTACATGTTTAGTGAATTAAACAGATATAAAACAACTTATGTAATTATAGCTTATTAATACTGTTAATGGTAAAACAATTTGAAAATCGTCGTAAAAAACACCGCAGATAAATAATCATATATCGAGTATTCTTCGCTGTAGGTATAATTATAACTTTTAACAACAGTGACTGATTGAAAGAGTATTCTTCTTACACGTGATAAATACACAAATCACAATTCATTTTACATGGCTAATTTGTAAATATTATTTTAATGGATACCTCTCTTTACATTATATAAATTCGTAAGTCACAAGAAACCTTAAAACACTCAAAAGCCACTGAAAACTCGACACCAAGCAAAAATAAAAGACAAAGGCTTTCAACAACGATTGAACGACAAGCCACGTTTTTGTTTTGTCAAGGGAAAATGAAAAGAGCCAATTTGGATAAAGCTTTTTGATCATTAGAAAATTTACTGAAATGTTCGATAGCAAAAATAATTTTAATATTTAAATTCATTTACACTGTTTCCTTATACCTACTACTGATTAAAAGGCGGTAGGCTTCTTAATTTTGGGATAGATATCCCGATCATTATTTAATTTTAGTCTCACAAATTTCCGCAAATACTAAAACCCCTTTGCAATTGATCAGGTTATTTTTCTAAAGGTATTATGAAACACTTAATAAGGTGCGGAATTAACTGGCACTAAAAAGATCGTCACAATATTTTTTCTAGGTAGTACTTATAAACCTTCGAGAAGCCATTCATTGAAATTGAAATTATGTGGCATTAGGTTTTCACTCGATCGCATAATGTAAATCCTGACTTACATGCACTTTATACGTTCATTTTACCTGAGAAATTTTTGCCTCCGCCTCGGACCATCGTCTTCACGACAGTTAATGTTTCCACGCCGGCTCGCTCCGGGAATATGCGGGAATTTCCTGTAATTTATGGACCGCGACAGCACGTCGACTAAATTATAACATAATAACCGATGTATCGGAATCTCAGCGTTGGTATCATATTACTTCGCTTGATTTAGCGATCTCTGTGATTAACCTTGTGGTACTGATATTAAAATCACACTAAAATGTCTATCTAACCTGGCATCTTTATTCGAGTTCGATTCTTGATCTTGATACTAGCCAATTGCCTTAAACATAATGAGACTGTGTTGATGATCTGAATGAAGATATCCCTTTTTAATAGTAGTAGTTGATAATGACTGTCTAGAGCAAAAGCTTAAACTAAACATAACAACATTAAACAACCATTTACGATTCCCCTTATCTGTTACGCCATTTCTAGGACAATAGATATTGGATTCGACATATGAAAAAATAATTGAAGTTATGTGAATTTTTTTCTTCTTCTCATGATAAACTTATGTTTATTATTTAAAATTTGACCATTCCTACATAGCATGAGTAAAAAACTATATGCATGGGTGTATCTGTTATAATGTTAATACATCTACGAGTAATACAGTACCAGAATTCCCCTGAACCCTTGCCCATTGGCATAAAAGATATAAAGGTCGCAATTGACGGAAAATAGGGCAACGTGGACAAACCCAAACGTGGTTCATTTAAAAGATAGTTAAACCTATATTGTGTAGTCTAACATTCAATAAGTAATAAAAAGTGAATTTTAATACATTTTCTTGGCATATTTATAAAGCTGTAAAAATTACTTTGCGTTATTGATAGTTAATTTCAATTGAATTATTAAGGTAAATGGTATCAGAGCGATAAGATATTATTTTACGGCTCATAATGAAATCAAATACATTCCCCGCCTGGAATTCATAGACTTGTTATGAAGAGAATGTATTTGATTTAATTAAATCCATAAAACAAGCCTATTTAAAACTTTTTCAAACGAAGCCGCCTTCTCATGATATCTTGTAACAAAATAAAGAGTTTAGAATTTTGAGTCACGGCATATTGTATCTTTATTTTTATCGACCTTCATGTTGTAGTTAGAATTCTGAGTATTGATTTTTGCTTGCTGCTTTATATTGTAGATTCTTAAGGAATACATGTGTCTAATGTGGGCAATTTTAGGCTTTTGATTCAGCAAATTTTTGATTTAATGAAATGAAATCCTAGCTAGTTTAAAACTTTCGAAAAGGTTTAATAACTGTAGATGTTACTAGGAAATAAAATTTATAAGCCGAAAAAACTTAGTGAAAAACCATTTTTTTGCCTGTGCAAGGTGCGATATGCATATCTCAAAACTCTTAGCTAAGCACTTGCCCGTTGAATAATTTGCCATAATTTCGGTGAATCACTGAAGCTAAATTTAGCTCATTTCATATGTAAAAGGTAAGAGTATTATTAATGTGTAGTTTGGAATTTTATGCGAGAAATAACTTCATATCAACAAAGTGGCCTCCATGAAAAGAAAAATAGTATTTTGAAATATTTAGAGCTCTGTATTTGATGCAATTTTGAATTGAATTCTAAATAAGGTATATATTAATAAATAAATAAACAAGGTATGTTATGTAGTCGGAATTAAACATTTTATGTACTATATATTTGAACACACTTTTGTGTGTTCAAAATATAGAGTATAGGTATATTATACCCCAAAAACTAGGGTGGCTCGTATATAACAATTGTACATAACGTTGTTGCAAACATAATATTCTAGTAGATATTGATGAAACCTACCATACTTTGATGTCTTATAATTCTTGAATGATTGGAAAGAGTTCCCAATTCAAATATTATTTTACATGTTCAGACAACTAACACAGCATTCTTCTTACTTTACAATATTTTCAAAGACACTGTTTTTAAAAATAAGACAACCCATTTTATTCCAGATATTGGATATTGAAAGGAAACCTCAAACGGAACGCAGGAGATCTCAGGAAATTAAACAGGTTATAACTGCGTACGAAGTTCTGATAGAAAGCGAATTCCATTCTTATGTTTGTCAGAAATCAATCACTCCTTTGTGAACAATGCACGTGTGGAAAATTACACTAAATTATGGCCATAGTATAGTTGTGATTCTACCCATTTTAACAAAATGTCCATTTCTGTAAAATGGGTAGAATTACAATTATACAGAATAATATCCCCATCCAAAGTTACCCAGTATGTCAAGAAAAAAGTCTTTGGAAAGTGTGTATTGCCAGTATACTTACTGAAGCGAAGCTAGGTCGCTGAACATGTACTTGATCAGGCTCAAGGTCACGTAGGGAGCTATGTATAGGGCTTTGTTGTAGTTTCTACACGCAATAACATTTTCAAGTAAGACATCCCAAAAATTTCATCCTCACCACCTAGATGAATGGAAGTCCTCGACAGTGCGTTTTTGTCGTAATTTCTTGCCACGAACGACGAAATTGTGGAATCAGTTGGTGCCGGAGATATTTCCTGAGCGATACGACCCGGCGACCTTCAAAAAAAGAGCGTATTCCCTGCTGAAAGGCCGGCAACGCATTTCAGTGCCCTCTGGTATTGCAAATGTACATGGGCGGCGGTGACATTTACCATCAGATGAGCCGTTTGCTCGTTTGCCTGTTATAGTATAAAAAAAAAAAAAACAAGTCACCTACATAGCGCATACGCATGAAGTGGACAGTGTACATACTCGTATAGTAGGTAATACGTATAGTAGGTAAAACAAAGAGTACCCCCTATAGGGCTGGCCGATCAATATTCAAAGCAAAGGTTCGATTTGCAACGAAATCTTAGGAAGAGGCCTTTGTATAGCCGTGGACGTATGAGTAGGTAATGATTATTATAATATTGAAGACCCATCTGATGTAATAGTAGAGAAGCAGTACAAACATTTAAGTGCATAAAAATGTCTGCTTGTATTGGTTTGATTGTTTTCTATACAAGTAATGTATTTTTTATTAAACAGGTATATATGTATGTTTATCCATAGTTTAGTGGATTTGGATATCCATATTACAGGCTAATACTCAGTTTGGGGCTAGATGGCGCTGAGTGAATGTCAGTGGATATTTATTATTAATTCATCATCATCATCATCAGCTCATTAAACGTCCCCACCGAGGGGCACGAGCCTACCGTGTAGGGTGATTAGGCCTTAGTCGTCCACGCGGGCCCAATGCGGATTGGACGACTTCACGCACAACCTTTGAATTTCTTCCCAGGCGTGCATGAAGGTTTCCTCACGATTTTATCTTCACCGTAAGAGCTTCGGATAACGTACATATATTTTCGAAAATTTGAAAACACATTGGTACGTGATGTGATTTGAACCACAGCCCTGTCCAGTAGAAAGGCGACATTCCATTAATTTACTATAATTATACTCAAATGAATTTTTCTTATTAATATATTTAATGGAAATACATAGTAATATAATTATTTCTTAGGTTTCTTAAAGTATTTAAATATTTTAAGAATACTAAGGAAATGAGCTAATAATAGATGCAACAAGCAAGACGATACCTAAGAAAGTCCACGAAGAGGATACTTCATACATTTGAAAATAATAATTCAACGAAGTTTCGTAGACTTATAAAGCTGCTACAGTCTACATGAATTTAAATGGTAGAGATTGGAGTTATAGCCGACCGGTTGACTTTATATTTACTTCAAAAACTTTCTAAAGATAGCAAAGAATTCCTTGAGATTGGCTTTAGTTTGAATTCAAGGTGGAGCTGACCAACTTAACACGTCACTATACACAGACGGTATATGTATACAGAGAAAAAGAAGTTAAGAATTGAGCAAATTTGCATACCATAAAGTTACAAATTTATTATTATAAAGCTATGAGAACCACACTTAAAGCATAATCCCGCAGTGAACACTTTGCAAAAATGATTTTTCTATGCAAATTCATTTTCCTCACTACATAAAAATTTCATGAATTGGAATGTCAACTTCACGAGGTTAAATCCTATTTAGCATTTTTGAATAGCTCTCGTCTAGTCAGATGACACAAATTATACCTTCTAGTAAGCTTATTTGAGAATATTTACTAAGTCTACTAAGGGCGTCGGTGGCTAAATGGTGTGACTGTTGCCCTCCTACCGGGAGGGCTAAGGTTCAAATCCCGCACGTCAAATATGTTTACAAATTTCGAAATTATATGTTCGTTATCCAAACGCTTTACGGTAAAGGAAAACATCGTGAGGATACCTGCGCATACCTGTAGAATGATTCAAAGGTTGTGCGTGAAGTCGTCCAACCCGCACTAGGCCCGCGTGGACGACTAAGGCCTAACCACCCTATACTGGAAGGCTCGGGCCCCTCGGTGGGAACGTTTAATGAACTAATGATGATACTAGAGTCCACTACTTTACCTTGTTTTGGTTTCATCTTTCTTAATTTTTTAATATAATTAAGTTTTATATAAGAGACTACTCATACCTACAATATCCTATCATTATAATTACGTTAGATACACTAAGATATATAATTAACATTTTAAAAGTTTTAATCTAGCTGGGTTCGATATACGCATATATGTACTCTAAGGCTTTATTCTAGAACAAGAATCAAGTTGTTAACCTCCACTAAAGTGAAGTGAAAAAGGATAGCGCTCTATACGATAAATATCACCATCCCTTTCTAGCTTAATTGAATTAAATATTGAGGTTGAGTCTCGTTCGAGAATACGGGCCTAAGTGTTGTAAAAACTTAAACCTAATGAGCCGAGTACAACAAACATATTGATAAACAAAAAACCATTAAATTATTTATTGACTAGCAGCAATCTACTGACACTATTATTCTGTGAAATTCATATTAAAACTTGGTAATAATAATAATCCTGGCCGTTTTCGACCACAGCGACCGAAATACTGGAGCAGCTCATTGTTATTGCCCTCTGATGCGCTCTCTGGTGACTCGCATAGCCAATTACCTCAGCCCATCACACAGGGCTTTCAAGTTTCAAGAGTATCCAGAAACAGTCCAATGCGCAGGATATATTAAGTGCATAAGTATTCGCGCAGATACAGACGCACGCACTTGACCCCACTTCTCTTTAGCCGATGGAACGGATAACCGCTACGATCGAAGAGAAACAGAGCTGCAGTGTATGGACGACGATAATAAAACCCCTATCGTTGCCCTTTAGGCCATACACGTTGCCTAGTTGCCTCGCCAGTGAGCGTGGACTGCTAAAATAGCCAAGGCAGACTGCACGGAGGGTGACCAAGGCATTCAAACCCCCCTCAACTAGGTTTAGCCCACGAGTCGACGTGGTTGCCCGGGTGTGGCCGCTGCGTGCAAACAGCTGCTAGGAGCCACTAGTGAGAGTGTGAGTATTAACGCATTTTAACCATAAAAGGTCCCCCCGCCATAAAAGGCCGACTGGATGGATCCGACGCTAAATACCCACTACACCCCAATTAATTAAAACTTGGTATATTATAAATAATTATAGAAGGCATTAATACAATACAGTATTTTATACCTTCAATAATGATATCAACCAATAAACTAGTATACATTATCTATTAAGAACTTAAAGATTTTATTTCACTTCCATACAGCGTAAAGTTCAGAATATTCAGGTGCAAAGCGAACACAAAAACTTACAGTTAATACAAGCTTTGCATATTGACCATGGTTTTAACATATACAACACAGATATGAGTCCCATGGGAAATCACTTGCCATAACCAAAAACACTTTCAGTATAATATGAGCCCAGCCACAATTGATTCTAGAAGTTGGTTAGAGCTTACGGCCAACAGTTAACTTTAATCAAGCTGAAAAGCCTTTAAACACTAGTTACCATTTTGCTTTTGTTCATTGTTAAATAATTCGAAACAATACAATATTCGCACCGCTCATTAGATTTTTCCTGAATAGCGTGAGCAATCACAATTATTTATAAGTACCTTATAGAGCGTCGGTGGCTCAATGGTGTGGACTGTCGCCCTCCTACCGAAAAGGCTGAGGTTCAAATCCCGCCACGTACCAATGTTTTCGAATTTTCGGAATTACATGTACGTTTTCTGATGCTCTTACGATGAAGGAAAACATCGTGAGAAAACCTGCGCACGCGAAGGATGCCAAGGTTATGCGTGAAGTCGTCCAACCGGCACTGTGCCCGCGTGGACGACTAAGGCCTTATCTCCCTATACGGGTAGGCTCGTGCCCCTCGGTGGGGACGTTTCATGAGTTAATAATGATGACTTCATGTTATTTTCTCGGGTATTATTCATACACACGAAACATATTTCTGATAAGGCTATTATAATTGGAAAGATTCATTTCATGCTGCTAGACATAGGTCTCCTAACTTCTTAAACTTAACTCTTTACGCTACTATGACGCTATTTATCGTATAGAGCGCTATCCTGTTTCTAACTTTAACTGAAGATCAACGCTTGAGTTTCGTTCTAGAATACGGGCCTAAATCTCCACCAACGACCTTTCGTTCATCTTTGAGCATTTCGGAATCACTTATTTAAATTAATATTAAAATTATTAATACTTATAATGTGCAGTTTAACGATTTTGTAAGAAAACAGTTAAACAAAAAAATATGTGACGTGAAATGCCAAAATAGAGGACGAGGTGCTTGCCAATACTCATTGGACCAGGTGTGCCCGTTTCATCATCATCATTACAGCCTAATTATGTCCACTGCTGAACGAAGGCCCCCTAATGATTTTTACGCGAGCCGATCCCTAGCAGTTGACATCCATCTGCTACCCGCCACCTTAATCAGGTCATCCGTCCATCTGGTTGGGAGTCGGCCTACACTTCACTTTCCACTACGTGGCCGTTTATCTTCCATAAACTATCAATGTTTTAAGTAATTAGATTAAAATTACATAAATATAATGTCAATTCATAAATATATATATATATATGGTAAATGATAAAAGTGTAAGAAGTGCTTCCTGTCACAGATGTAATTGAAAAAATATTAAAAAATACTAAGCACACTAAGCACAATGTCACTTTTAAGTATAAATCATCTTTTAAGTATATTGTAATATTGGAGTTAATGCCGGTAAAATGGAAGTACCAGCTCAAGACTAGCTTACAATACTCGTAAAATAAAAGATATTTTATTATTCTTTATGTATTATATAAAACGTAGGCGTCGAAATGGGAAACTCCTCCTTTTAATATAAAACGAGAACAGAGACAATTAGTAACTTGTGACGCTTGATTGAGCATTAATTAATCTCGATGGTTCCATATTTAATCTTTAGCCGACGCGTCGTGCCGAAATTGTCGTTTTATCGATGGTAAACATTGTCAAGGGCGGACACGTACTTGTATTGATCGTTTTTACCACGTATATGAATATTTATTAATTAGACCACTGTGTCAGTGCAGTGTTACTTGTATGTTAATCAAAAATCAATTTCAGCTTGACAACTTTGTTGGTAACATTATTGTAGCGCTTTATTTAGAAAATAATTTTGTGGTGACTACTTCACGTCACTTTGTATTACGCAAATTAAAATTTTAAAGTTAATGTGCTTGTCTTAGTAGTCCTATTGGAATATATCATAATTCCCTCACTGATAGAGATAAACAAATCGATAATGTATTCACCGTTATTAGGACATCTTCAACTTCTCACTAATAGATCTAAATCTAAATAAAAGGACAATAAGCAAAAAATAAAAACATCTACTTTTGAAAATTAAACATTGAATATTGACTACAAGAAAATGTGTTCTAATCAATATTCATCAAAGCAATCATATTTTTAATCAACGTCTTCAATATCATTGTTACGTTTTAGTTATATGACATTTTATCCGATATTCCATACCAAAGGCCCAACGTGTCTTACGATATTACGAAAAGAGACCGTCGGTGACTTAATGGTGTGGACTGTTGCCCTCCTACTAGGAGGGCTGAAATTCAAATCCCGCCACGTATCAATATGTATTCGTATTTTCGAAATTATATGTACGTTATACGACGTGGACGACTAAGGCCTAAACACCCTATACGGATAGGCTCGTGCCCGTTGGTAGGGACGTTTAATTAGCTAATGATGATAATGATTCAAAAATCCTAAACTTACACGATCGCTTACCATTTTAAATAATAATACGTAAACCTAACATTAAATAACGCTCGATATGTCGAATGAAATGTAGTTCACTGACCAGTTTAATAAATGTTCTCGGTAGGTAAGTAATAACACAGTTTCTAACCTTATCCTATACGAACTCCCATGGGTACACGGAAAGCTAATTTATCATAATATATCAACGAATTAGACTCAATAAGGTAATTCAGTTGTTTCAGACATAGTTTTGATTCACCTTGTTTTTTTCTGTGATCTGTGAATCAATGTGACTTTTGATACATACTTAACGATTAACTATATTATCAGGTATAATATATTTACTGACTTCATGAGGTAAACTATTTATTGCATTTTAAAAGCTTAAATAAGCTAAAGGATCGTCATCATCATCTTAGCGATATTCCCGGTTACTTTCGGAGCTTACGCTCCGAAGCCCAGGGTCCGCTTTCCGACACTTTCTCTTCCACTTTGCACGATCTTTAGCATCCATAACTGTTACACCATTAGCCCGCATGTCATCCCTTACGACGTCAAGCCAACACTTCTTAGGCCTGCCCCTTCTACCGGGACCGGGCGGAGGTGGCATGGCCAGACATTTATTTCCCACATAGCTTGCTGGTTTCCGTAAAACGTGGCCATACCAGCGTAGGCGACACTCCTGCAGCTTGTCTGCAATGTCACGAACATGAAGGCTACCCCGGATGCGGGAGTTTCTAACGCGATCTTTCCGCGTGACCCCACACATCCATCGCAGCATGTTCATTTCCGTGACCCGCAGCTCCTGCTTGTGTCGCTCAAGTATCGGCCACGTTTCACTGCCGTACAAAAGGACAGGCCTAATGATGGATTATAGACCTGTCCTTTCAGCTTAACCGGCATTTTGGGGTCACAGATGACACCAGTCACCTCACGCCATTTGGCCCAAGCCGCGGCAATACGTGCCTTGACGTCGCAATCGATATATCCCGCCGCGTGAAGTACCGATCCCAGGTATTGAAACTGGTCCTCGACCTCGGCCGCACCTATGCGGATGGATGAGGGACCAGTTGTATTGCAGGCCAGGTACTCTGTCTTCGCCACATTAAGTTTCAGACCGCCGTTCTCAAGCGACCCCTTCCATGCATTCACTCGTTGGGTCAAACGTCCCTTATCCGAATCCGTCAGCGCGATATCGTCCGCGTACATGAACAGCCAAGGAGGTTGCTCATGTGTATTCTGGACGCTTTCGGACAGGACGTCCAGTATCACGCTAAACAGATACGGCTGAGTACGGAACCCTGGTGTACTCCAACGGTTATGGGAAGGGTATAGTGTCACCAACAGCAGTCCGAACAGTAGAATCGGAATTGTGATACATATCTCGATAATGTCAACATAAATTTCAGGTACCCCTTTCGACCTCAGTGCCCACCAGATCATCTCTCGAGGAATACAGTCGAACGCCTTCTCCATGTCTAAAAACAGACAATGGAAGGCGTGTTCTTCAACCTATTCCTCTCCATGACGATCCTTAGGGCAAAAACAGGGTCCATAGTCCCGTGACCAGGACGGAAACCATATTGACACTCCGAGAGAGCACACTCCTGCATGGTGTGAGACATGACCTTTATACCGCGGTAGTTACCGCACTCCTGCACCGATCCCTTACCTTTGAAGACTGGAGTTATGATACTCGTTCTCCATTGGCTCGGGATTTTACCAGTGAGGAGCATCCGGTTAAAGAGGTTTGTTAAGATGCTCACACCATGATCTCCCAACGCCTTCCAGGCCTCGATAGGGATTCCATCGGACCCGACAGCCTTCCGATTCTGCATACGGCGAAGAGCTAGGCCAATCTCATCGGGCGTTATCGGTGGCACAAGTCCCTGATTCGGAGGGAGGACCGGTGGCTGCACCTCTCTGTGCTGCTTATTCAGCAACTCGTGGAAATACGAGCGCCATCTCTCCTTCACCGCGAGGTCCTCACTTCGAGATGTCCTGTGCTGCTTTGACTCTGGAACGTGCCAGCTTATAGATAAGCTTTTGCCCCTCAGACGTTTCCAACCTATCATACAGTGGTTGAAGGTGGTCACGTCTGGCTCTGGCAACAGCTATCTTTGCGGCACGTTTAGCGGCCCTATATGCGTCATGGTCTTCAGGAGATCTGGACACTTGCCACTTTATGAATAGGGCTTTCTTCTCCTTTATCTGCCTCTGGACTGAATCGTTCCACCACCAAGTTTCCTTGTCACATTTGCGTCCGCCTTTAGACACGCCAAGCACCGCCTTCGCCGCCCTCGTGATGGCTTCCTGAATCTTTTCCCAGTGGACTTGAACAGGTCCATCATCAATGCCACTGAATTTTTCAGCAACAGCTGAGGCGAACGTGGCCCGACCGGATTTGACGCCGACAGCGCTCCACCCGTTTGTCTTTAGGCTTAACGCAGAGGTCCATGACAAGAGACGATGTTGGGCAGAGATACTCTCGGGTATGACCTTGCAGTTAGCTACATGGCTGATGTGGTGTCTCCTAGCAAGTAAGAAATCAATTTGGGTCGCGTGCCTCCCGCTCTTGTAGGTGATGAGATGCTCGGATTTCTTTTTGAAATATGTGTTCACAATGGCAAGGTCGGCCGCCGCACACGTTCGGAGAATGTATTCTCCTTCGTGTTGCGGCTGCCGTAGCCAAACCCACCGTGGACACGCTCAAACTCCCCACACTCCCACCCACATGACCGTTTAGATCACCACCCAAAACGATTCCCTGTGACAAAGGGATACCCCTCAATACTTCGCCGAGGCGATTCCAAAACGATGACTTATCAGTGTCACTACAACCGGCCTGGGGCGTAGGCACATATCAAGTGGGTCACAGCCCCCTCAATGAGCACACTGACGGTCATCAGCCGGTCGCTAAAGCGTTTCACCTCCAAGATATCGTTGTGGAAGTCCTCGGCTAGCACCACGGCCACTCCGTTTTCCCCACCAGGAGCACCTGTATAGATCAGCTTGTAGCCATTCCCAATTAACCGGGACCTGCTGCCTTTCCACCGGATCTCCTGCAGAAACGCCACGGCCACCCTTCGTCTCGAGAGTACTTCGGCCAGCTCCCTTCCGCGTCCGGTTAGCGTGCCAATGTTCAGTGTTGCAAAGCGGATCTTTTTAGGGGCTCGCGTCGTTAACCGCGCCCGCCCTTGGCGCGGTAGCCCTAGCCCACTTGTCACAGGAGTCAGGCGAGGCTCCTGCGCGCCGTTTTGCGGCGGCGCCCTATCCCTGACAAAATCCCTTTTAGTTCGAACCATAGATTTGGCAAGTTTTGGCCTTTACGGGGGCAACTGCCGTCTGACCCCCCAACCCCACAAGGAAAGCCGGCGCCAGAGCCTTGTCTGTTGATCAGCAGGGGCACCACGGGCAGGAAAGGTTAGCTTGGGCCCCGAAGATGTTGGTCGGACCCCTATACCCCCCTATATAAAATAAAGCTAAAGGATATCATACAATAAAATCTATTATTTAAAAACAATAATAATTTGACACTTCAACCTATTGTAGTCCACTGCTAGACAGGTCTTCCCTTTTTTGCCCCCTTTTTCCTGGTCCTCCGCTTTTCTCATCCAGTCTCCACCAGCGCCCTTTCGCAAGACATCGTTTCAACGGAAAGGAGGCCTGCGCTACGCTTGCCAAGACGTGGTCTCCACTCCAGAACTAGTATACTCCAACGGCCATCGGTTCTGCGACATACGTGAACAGCCTACTGTCACTCTAACTTGCTGATCCGGCGGGCTATGTGGTAATTTTAGTTCTCTTACTGATTAAATCATTTGTGATCTTACCCTAAAGAAAAACCCGCGCATAGCTCGCTCCATGGCGCGTTGTGTATTCGACTTTAAATTTGTGATCAATTCCCGCAGGCAATGTCCATGTCTCAACTGCGTATGTTAGCACGGGTATTTCTCAAAGACTTTTGTCTTTAAGCATTGCGGTATCGTTGACGTTAGGACGTGACGCTACAGCTTCCATAACAGCCCAGGTTTCGATGTATTCCAATAATAATAATCCCACCAAAAACATCCTGTTAAAAACTAGCCAAGTCTCGATGAAGCTGCTTCTGCTTGATTATCTCTGAAAAGTAATGAAATCAAGACAAGACGTGCCAAGTCTAAAGTTCCTTACTGCGATTACTTTATTATTATGGTTAATGTTGTGTGACTTGTGTGAGTTCTCAAATTGGGGCCTGAAAATGCGGCGAAATGGATCCTGTAAAGGATGGTACGGCAGTGTTTGCTTCGTGCTCGACTTGGCGGTGGCACTGCCGTGCCCCCAGATATATAAGTTCATATCTTCAATCAATGTATTTGGTTTTCGCGTAAAGGTAATGAAAAGTACTTGTATCAGTACTTTTTCGGAGTTGAACATTTTAGACAATAGGGACAAGTGCTCACTTGTACCGAGTTTTATTTTAAAACCTAATGGCTGTAGGGAGCCGGTCTTTTAGGCAAGTTACTTGGATCAATGGCTTATATTGTTTTAAAGGATTTTTCGTATGTTTAAGATCGTAAAGAGTTGTATTTTTTTTGTATTTAAAAAATAAGTCAGACATCCTTTAAAACATCTATTGAATAAAACGGAAGAAAACTGGATTGATATCCGAACCATTCACTACTTAAAATATCAATAAAACTCAAACATTATAAAAAATTTAGGATTCGTATTAATAATCTAATCACAACCCCTATGCGTTACCGGTAGTCCTAACCTGCTTATTCGACTTTCGATACTTACGTAAGCTTTGCATTATAAATTATTCATAGACGCGTTCCGGTGACGCTTATCGACTTGGCTGAATGTAATGTGATTTATGAGAACACAGTTCGTTCACATGCATGTTTTATCGTGTACTTTTTTCGCTACTTTCATTTGGTGCTCTTGATTTTCCATAAGACGAAGTCCTATTACTGTGGTTTATATATTAACAAATTATTACAGTGTTCATTTAAGTCCCTACCAAAACGAATTGCTTAATCTTGCACACAAAATACTGTTACCTTCTGATCGGGATCGGGTGCAGGTTCAAATCCCGCCACATACCAATGTGAGTTCGGATTTTCGAAATTATATGTACGATATCCGACGCTCTTACGGTAAAGGAAAACATTGTGAGGAAACCTGCGCACGCCTGCGAAGAGATGCCAAGGTTGTGCGGCCAATCCGCACTGGGCTTGCGAGGACGACTAAGGCCTATACACCCGGCACGGGTAGGCTCGTGCCCCTCGGTGGGGACATTTAATGAGCTGATGATGATGAATTTATGGACAAAATACGCTTCATGAACGTATTTAAGATGATCTTTATGAATGTTTCCTTTATAGAACCATCTACTGCGGCAAACTATCCAAAGAGCAACCAATAGAATTTGTTCAAAACATTGCAGTCTGCTGTCAACAATTACATCATCATAATCATTAAATTAGAATTGATTCTAAATCAAGAGAGCAAATCCTATTCTGGGTGCCTTTGGTTTGCACCTACTTGCTACTTCCTACGTAGTTTGATTAATATCGCTGCAGCATATGCAACTGAACGCAGTTAAATGAAAAAGCCAAATATAGTTATAACAAAGTAAAGAATTTAAATTATCACTGTGTGACTATAAAAGTGAAAATTATGAAAAAGTGATACAAGACGTTCTGATAATATCAAAAAAATCTATTACATACTAGTATAGAAAAGTAGTTTTATATGCACATAACGTGTCGTTTTTATAGAAGGAGAAGGAGTGATTTCTATAATTTTTTTTTCAATAATGCAAGAAAAGATGTTTTATTTTATTTATTATTTTGTTATTTATTTTCTCTTTCACATTATAGCTACTACAAAAATACAATGAGAAGTTACATTGATATTTCAATAAAACTATATTCCGAGAGACTGGTCTCCGTACTAGAAAATTCTGTGATACAGATAACCAGGCTCTCACCACCTCACTAATTAATGTTTTGACGGTATCTGCAATAAGGTTTCACATAAAACATAGTAGGTAGTATAAAAAAAAATTTGTAACATTACATGACAAGAGTTAACACAAAAAAATATTTATCTGTGTGTGTGTGTGTGTGTGCGTGAGTGCGTGCGTGCGTGCGTGCGTACGTGCGTGCGTGCGTGCGTGTGTGTGTGTGTGTGTGTGTGCGTGCGTGTCAATTCGATTGTAAAGATATTATATACATATATAAACCTAAAATTTTCCCAGCATACTCCTTTCAAAATTACCATTCTACCGCATAATACTTCTTACCAGACCACAAACGAAAATACATTTCCATTTCCACACATATTAGTTTCTGGTGTTTTTGACACAGTATAAAATACTACTCAAAAAGAAAATCACAAAGAGCAACGATATTTACTCTAACAAATACCAGGGCACGATTTTCAATAGGGAATAATATTTTACGATATCGAATAAGTCTCGCTCGTTGTGTGTAATTATTCCCCTGCTAATACGAACTTTGAACCGGCTTATGTCAATAGCATTAGCAGAGTTTACGAATTTGTATGTACAGATCTCGTTTGGGATTTCATCGTGTCATAGGGTTCAATTTGTCTACAACGTGAACAGATAATTGGCATACATTATCCTGTGTATTTATTATTTGCTTCGTCAACTCTAAATGTGTAGACTATTTCCGAGGAACTCCGAAAATTAAGGAAAAGTAAACTAATCGTTTTCATAGGTGTGATTAATTACTTAATAATTAAATATTATATCAAATGAGATTGTAAAATCAGATAAAGGTGAAGGTAGGCATTTTGAAATTATATGGATTGCCAAAAAACGATACTCATAAGTACTAAGTTTTCTGGTGAATCCCGAATCAAAGCAAACTCTATTTTCAAATGAATTAAAATTTGTTAAAATATTAATGTTCTGGTTTACTATATGATTTAGAATTATATTAACAATATAGTTTGTAGTTCTTGCAAAGGGGATGGAGGTTTATTAAATATGTATTTTTATTTTGTTGTTTTTATATTTGTTTAAGATTTCGTAACATACTAAGCTTATACATGGATGTGCACCTAATCTGCCTGTTTCAGTTATTTATTTTCCTTTCTTAGGACTGCTGGAAGAGATTCCATATGGAATAAGTAGTACCTTTGTACTTATATTTCAATCACATTTGTTCATTTTCTATGTTTATGTGTGCATAAATAATAAATAAATAAATAAAATAAATATAAAGCGCACAGTGACTTCATTCATGCAAACGCATGAATAATACGAAATAATGTTTCTTTGATATAATTCCTCTTCTTAACTAAAACATCGCAGTCCACTGCTGGATATCGGTTTATTTTAATCCGCCACAACAAGTCAAATATTGAAATAGTTCATGAGCCTGTGCTTATATGACATGCGCTTGACGGTGATTGCCCGACACTAATAGACATCTAACACTTCAGCCTCTAGAGTGAGGCACTAATTGAGTTATAATTGTGTTTGAACATCTCGTTTATATTTTACCGTATGTTTAATATATGATCAACGAATGATTACAATGTATTTATTCAATTTAGGTTCATAAACAACACATATGAATGTCAAATAAAGCTACCACCGGTTCGGACTGTCGTTATCTACTACAATGTCAACTTAATTATTTTTTATAATTAGTTAAAGTAGGATAAAATTAAGTCACTTCATTGGGCTTAGAGCTCGATGGCGAGGTTGATAGGTTTTATATATCATGTTATTTAGAAAGAAGTATTTTTTCAACATGATGTTGAATGAAGCACAAGTCAACAAAAAACTACAATAATAAAGAGCAATACCATAGCATATTCATTTGATCTTACACTATATCCGACGACGATTTGACGACCCATTTGGTGTTGCGGTTGAGAGGTCGGCCGCAACACCAAGGGTTCCGGGTTCGATTCCCGGGCAGTACAAACATTTGTGTGCATGAACATGTCTGTTTATAATGGTCTGGGTGTTTTCTATGTATAATATGTATGTATTTACAAAAAAAATATGTATATATGTATGTTTATCCGTTGTTTAGTACCCATAATACAGGCTTAACGCTTAACTTGGGCTAGATGGCGCTGTGTGAATGTCAGTGGATATTTATTTATTATTTTTTATTTATATCCGACGCAATAGGTATCCTCGTATATGCAAAGGCAACGAGATCTTTTGTGCCTGAAATCCCAGCAGCTTAAAGCTTGAAACATACTTTAGTAGATGTTAAATTAATTTACCTACTTTAATAAGCTTTAAAGTACAATACCGTAAATATTAAACATTATTAAGGAAACGTAAATTGTGAACAACTTCATGTGATTGATTGCACTTTAATGAACGGAAGGGGCATTCACATTATCATTTAGAATATGCTCATAAATGGTATTAATCATCTCTGTTTACTTACCACTAAGACAACATTCGGTGAACTACGGCAGACATACATCATCAATCAATTTGTTAATTACTAAGTCTTGGAGTATTCGTAGGCAGTAAGGGAGAGATGGACAGACGTAATGAGCTAGTTTGGAAAAATTTTACACGTTCAGTTTTCCATACGTTTATATAATGCCTATATAATATTATATTTATAATCTCAATATATAAAGCAAATAAATATTCACCAACATTCACACAGCGCCATCTAGCCCCACGTTAAGCCTGAAACTTGTATTATGGGTACTTAGGCACGGAATATATTTTTTTGTAAATCCCTACATACAAAGAAACAATTTGAGCAAGGAGTTTGTTGCATGTGTAAGTACTAAACAACTGATAAACCTATTTATTTTATTTTTGAAATACAATATATTTGTAAATGTATGGCTGTATATAAAGTTAAATTTACAGTTAGAAGTACGTAAATAGGTATAATGTAACAATTATTAATGGCGATTTTGCTTTGTACTTAGCGGTCGCAGTATACAAAATAATTTAAGTCTGATATGAAGATTACACAGCTTAGCCGATTACTCTCTTCGCTATTATTATCTACAGGATTTTTCTATTAAGCTTAATAATAAGTTGTTTTTGAAACTTACATAGATATGGCATAGACCCGAATATGGCATAAGAACACGTGTTCAGGCTTAGGGAGACCTTTTTGGAACGCTTTTGAAACGTCGTTTATAATATAAAATTCCTTATTGTATCAAATTATTCGCATCAGTGGGTATAAGGATATTATCGTCACTGTTGAAAACCCCAAAACATGGCTTATAACATGACAGAAGCCTAGCGAATCTTTCTACGCTCCATAAGACATCTTTCACGACGCCTACTGGATTAATAAAGGTATTATTTAAACGAGCCACTTCACTGCTCAAATCAATTTGAACAAGGATATTAATTTCTTGTGAACATAAGCGAATTGGAACAGTGTCGGGTATATCTGGCGTCTACAGGCCATTCACCGGCGCAGGCTATAATTAATAAAATCGATTCACTCCGCAATGGTTTGAAACTGACATAGATTGTTTGGACACGTTTGTGTATAAGATTAGATAAAGACTATAGATGTAAACCAAATGAACCCTATAATAATAATAGGTGGTCTTAATTTACCATAGCAATTCATGATCTAATATTTAATAACAAGTTAATTTATATTCCACGACACAACGCCGTCTCGGATCAAGCTCAGTATTGAGCCCAGCTTAGCCTGAAAAATGACGACTAAACTGTAACTCAGCATACATAAATAGATACTTTGTTTTTGGAAATACATTCATAATTTAAAATAAAAAAAAAACAGACCAACATAAAAAGATAACATATTCATGTACACAAATCTATAACCCTTAGTGCAGTGATTAACGAAGTGTACTGTAGACTGAACCATTTCACTACATTGCCGCATCGGTCGTCAGTCAATCACAAGATTTTTTATAGTCAGATTTGCCAATATGCATAATTGTGCATTCAAAACAATCTGAGCGAACCGGGTATTGCGGACCTACACTCACTAGACTTATGAGTGAAATTAATGTTCCGGACCACAGAAGTTACGAGAGTCCTTAAAAAGGCCGTGGTTTAGAAGTGGGTACAAAAAGTACATAAAAACGTATTTTCATTTTAAGTGTCGGTGACACGTTTCCACCTCTTGTATAAGTGCTTGCAATTCCAAATACCTTTAATTTTGTATGTAACATATACACACTGGTAAAGGTAGTCAGCCCAATCAAAAAATAAAGATATTAGTAAATAATTTCATTCTCTTATTATATTCTTCTACACATCTCAGTCCACTCCTGGACATAGCATTCGCATCAAATATCCTGATCCTTCACTTTACTTATTCAATCACCCCAGCAACCTTTCGAAAGACATCAGCCCATCGAGCAGGAGATTCGTACGTTACTCTTTAATTTTTTACACTTAAATTATTCCTTTACTTCAAATATGATCAAGGAGCAGTAATCTTATAGTCGAGTTGCAAAACTGTGTAAGCACTAGTTGACATAACATATTAACTTGATAAACTGGAGCGACTCCAAAATTTTTGTATTCGGTTCATATTTGGTTTACGTAAATATAACCACGTATCTGAATTCCATTCTAAACTCAAGTGGTTACCCATACGTCATCGAAGGAACGCTCAAATTGTCTCTCTCCTTTACACAATTCGCCTGTGGAATGCCTTGCCAGTTACTATCCGGAAAGCCAGACACCTAACTGCTTTCAAAGGTATGGTAACATCGCACTATTTATCATTAAAATAGTTACTCTCTTCTTTATTTTTATCTCATTATTATTTTAATTTTTGTAATGTATTTATTTAATCATATTTATGGTAGCAAAGGTATAATTTGTATATTTGTATTTTATTTATTTTATTATAATTTCATTTCGATTTGAAGTAAAATTATAATAAAATATTATGAATTTATTTCAATTATTTACTTTGTGCAATTAAACCGCCTTCCTATTCTGTTTTAAAATGATTGTTAACTGTAAGATTGCCTGGAAGTGATTGCTTATTAGCAATAAGGCTGCCTTTGTACTTTTTATGTTTTATTGTTTATGTACTTTAAATTGTTAATTGTCTCGAAATAAAGAATAACAATAAAGAATATTCTATCTATCTAATTTCCCATTTAGTGATGTTGATTGAAATTTGTGGGAAGATAACGAGAACATTTTATGTGTCCGAAACTAACTACAATAGCCTTGAGACCTTTAAATTAAGATGGGAACTTAGCCTCGGGGTTGTTATCTTTTTTTTTTTTAACGTGGAAAATAACCTATAGCATTTTGAAGAGTCTCTTCCTACATTAAGCGCTAGCCAAGCTACCGACATTAGTGATGAAACCCATTAACTATAACGCTCTTTGGGAAGATTATGAGAGCCAGTACAAGAGGCCGATCTAAGGCACTACTTCGCCTCACAAAAACAACTGGGAGACTATCAGCCTCGTTATCCATACAGAGAGCCACGTAAAGGTTTGATCAAATTTCCCTCCCGCCATGTCGCAATGTCGAGCAAGCTTACAAAATCTCTTCAACACCAAATTATTGTGAAAACCTCACATTTTTCAAGAAATCAACCTTAGACCTTATCGGGTAATGACCCGCGTGGGTCCGAAACATCTGACTCCTAGCGAGATTTAACACCTCAGGGAGACCTAACCTGCTCCAACGAATCTCATATCTCCATGCAGACTAGCTCATGGCTGTATCGACTGTCAGAACTGTTACATTACAAAATCGTCAGTCCGTGAGATCGTATCCTAGACTCACTTAAATAGCTGCGTCATTGCTGTGGGACTACTCCCATAGGTCACCACTGCAAAGTGCCTAGACTACCCCACTCCCTTCTGAACATCAGAAAAGTTCTCATCTGCGAGCTTGTGTCACCTCTTACGTAGAATACGAGGTCAACTGCATACGTTAAACTAGTAAGGAAATAATCGAAACTGGCCACTACGAGAGAGCCCCTTATAGTGCTGTCCAGTCACTTCCTTCTGCGGGAGATGCGTCGGGCACAAGTGACAGGGGATCTAATATAGAATTGTGAACGCAAGAAACCAAACAGTATCCTCTCATCAAGTCGTCGAACTCCATTACCAACAATCCACCTATCAGATGAGTCATAAAGCTATACATACTCACATCGATTAAATGAGGTGACCGTCCGTACAATTTAGCAGCACACATTACAGACCCGATAGTACATGAACATACCAATAGAATTAACAGAAAACAAGTAGCTTTTACTATATATTAAAATTTTATTAAATTATATTACCTCAGAAATTAAAAACATTAAAAAAAAAATAGCAAACAAGTGCATGCAAAATCCAAAGAACATAACATTGACAGCCGGAGTCTCGCTCGTAATACGTTCTGCATCGTCCGTGGGAATAATCCTTTACTTTGTGTTCAGACCGTGT